>RWGZ01001059.1:968612-1074980 GCA_009725065.1 Utricularia reniformis
ATAGTTGACTTTGACAAGTTTTAACTCATTCGTTCATGTTTTTCTCATCGTGTTTTTGACTTTTTGATCAAACTATAATTTTAACATGACAATAGTTGATGTTGACAAGTCTTTAACTCATTTGTTCCCGTTGTCTCATCGTGTTTTTGATCAAACTATATGATTTGAACATGACAATAGTTGGCTTTGACATGTCTTTAAATCATTCGTTCATGTCCTTCTCATCGTGTTTTTACAATAGTTGGCTTTGACAAGTCTTTATCTCATTCGTTCATGTTCTTCTCATCGTGCTTTTGATCCTACTATATAATTTGAACATGACAATAGTTGACTTTGAAAAGACTTTAACTCATTCGTTCATGTTCTTCTCATTGTGCTTTTGATCCATGTATATAATTTGAACATGATCATAGTTGACTTTGACAAGTTTTAACTCATTCGTTCATGTTTTTCTCATCGTGTTTTTGACTTTTTGATCAAACTATAATTTTAACATGACAATAGTTGATGTTGACAAGTCTTTAACTCATTTGTTCCCGTTGTCTCATCGTGTTTTTGATCAAACTATATGATTTGAACATGACAATAGTTGGCTTTGACATGTCTTTAAATCATTCGTTCATGTCCTTCTCATCGTGTTTTTACAATAGTTGGCTTTGACAAGTCTTTATCTCATTCGTTCATGTTCTTCTCATCGTGCTTTTGATCCTACTATATAATTTGAACATGACAATAGTTGACTTTGACAAGACTTTAACTCATTCGTTCATGTTCTTCTCATCGTGCTTTTGATCCTACTATATAATTTGAACATGACAATAGTTGACTTTGAAAAGACTTTAACTCATTCGTTCATGTTCTTCTCATTGTGCTTTTGATCCATGATCAAACTATAATTTGAACATGACAATAGTTGACGTTGACAAGTTTTAACTCATTCGTTCATGTTTTTCTCATCGTGTTTTTGACTTTTTGATCAAACTATAATTTTAACATGACAATAGTTGATGTTGACAAGTCTTTAACTCATTTGTTCCCGTTGTCTCATCGTGTTTTTGATCAAACTATATGATTTGAACATGACAATAGTTGGCTTTGACATGTCTTTAAATCATTCGTTCATGCCCTTCTCATCGTGTTTTTACAATAGTTGGCTTTGACAAGTCTTTATCTCATTCGTTCATGTTCTTCTCATCGTGCTTTTTATCCTACTATATAATTTGAACATGTCAATAGTTGACATTGACAAGTTTTAGCTCATTTGCTCATGTTCTTCCATCGTGCTTTTGATCCAACTATATAAGTCGAACATGACATAGATTGGCGGTTTTACGTGAATAAAACCGGGGGTATCTACACCTTTTGCAAAGGAGTTTGTACTGATAGTTTAAAATTTTGCAGCAACTTGATTCGGAAAGGGGTCGTAGCTCACGAAATGGTAGCTCTTCGAGAAGAGCAGCGATCTCAAGTAGTCGACCAAACTCATCTGTCCGTTCTTCCAAAGCCACTGATCTCAAATCATTGCCTCGTGCTCTTTTGACGAAAACCGGTACTCGTGATGACCCTCTTCGGAGCTTCGATTTCCTCTCCATCCGAAAGTAACGAAACTCGATTTTAGATATGTTGTACTACTAATTGTAAATGTGTAACGATACTTACTTTCTGTGGATCCTTTTTCTTGTAATGCTTTGCTTCATTAGCTGAATGCTCATTCTTGGGGAAGATTGTATTCGATTCGAAATAAAATACATTTCGGTTCAAATTTGGTGATTGGATTGATTTTTTTGTCAATTTAGTTTATTTCCTAGGTTGTACGATTCATTCAATCCATCGAATGTCCTGTGCGCATCGGGTGCGTTAAAAAAATGAAAAAATATATATTTAATTGATATGAAATCATATACAATTCAAATTGAATTTTTTTGAAATATTATCTGATTATGGAATGAATTATATAAAATAATATATTTATATTTTTTATCCTTAATATACACTTAATTTGATTGGATTCACAAAAAAATTAACGAGTCTCATATCTCGCACTATGAATCTTACACCCTTGTTGGTGTAACGTAGTTTATTTCATACTCTTCTAAAATTGATTTTCAAATTTTAAGATTTTGATTTTTGAATATTTTGTTTCTTGATTTTAATAAATGTTTTTAAAGTATTAAAATTTATATTATATATTTGTTTTCAAATCTGTTTAAATAAATTGGTATGTGAATATTTTAAAATAAATCTTGATATCGTCACTAAAAATCGGTTAGAAGTAACCGGTTTAAAAAGATTGCTTTTATCAATAATCCAAATTCTTTTTTTATTATTTCCGATAATTAAATTCCTGATATTCTTTTAATTATTTTATGGCCGTTGAATCATCATAGCCGTTGAGGCACTGATTTGTGGACAGTTGGAATTCAAGAATTTAATAGAAAAATTGAATAAATAAGAAACTGTTTGCCCTAAAAGGATTTAATGCTCTCTTCTTCTTCCCTCTCTGTGTTGTCGCCTGCATCTAAAAGGTTGAGTTTTAGCCGTCGGCGCTTTCCGAAGGGCTTATACGGAAGCGAGAATGGTCAATCAGTTTTCCGCGAATCAGGTAATCGAAGATTCGCCTTCTTTATGCTGGTTGTAGGGTTTGCTCTAAATTCGAGAAAATGTCCATGGAAAATTGCCTCGGTGATATTTCTGATCATTTTTTTGGTGTTCTAGGTTGACTCGTGCTTCGTTCAGCAATATTATCTGCTGTTCAGCAGTAGAGGGACTGTGTATATCAATTTTATAATGGCTCGAGCTCTATGATTCCAGTTGATGATCAAGTTAGCGAGATGTTAAATTATTATGGTACCTCTTACGTCTTATACACCTTTTCAAATTCAATCGCAATTCCAATGTGGACAATTTCAACACTCTCCCTCAAGTTTTCCAAGTTCTGGCTGCTTAACTTTCTATGACTTTAAAAATTCAATTTGAACATTTGGGACTAGAGATTAAAATCATTTCATATTTTATGTGCTTCTTGAAAAGGATAGCAAAAATTGTTTCCAAATGCTAGGCATGCTTGTCTCGTCTTTATGCCCCAAATATGTTATGCATGTTTAGGCGGATACAAATTTGCTAAACCTCTTTTTTTTCCAACAAATTTTGCATATCAGGATAATGGAACTCATCTTTAACGCCTTTGATTCTTCGTCGTTATTGAACTTTCCCTCAACAACCCCTTTTTTCCAGGAGATTCATTATCTGTGTATGTGAGGAACTTGCCATCTACCGTCACAACTTTCGATATTTTGCAAGAGTTTGAGAACTATGGAAAAATCAAGCATGATGGTGTCTTCTTGAGGAATCGAATGGTTTGTCTCCTTCAAAATATCCTTTTATTTGTGTTCACCAATTTTATGTGCACGAGATCTCTGAATCTTGCCTTCTACACAGGACACTGGTGCTTGCTACACATTTGTTGAGTTTGAAAATGTTCGAAGTGTTCACAATGCTATCCAGGTTCATCCTTTGAAAATATTAGCTTATTCATGTATTAATTCTTTTGAATGAATTTTGATGAGATTATGTCATTATTAACTCTCTTATTAAGAGATACAATTCCCTAACACTCTCATAGCTAGTAGTTTTCGTGTATTTATGGAGTGAAGTGTTTGTGAATTTATGTCTCTTCTTCTTCAGGCTTTATGGAGGAATGGCATTTAAGATCGCCCCATGGTGTAAGATCCCTCGTGGTGATAAGACACCTTAGACGAATCCCAACATCGGTTATAGATAGAAAACGATCATATGTTAAGTATGATGATTCGTCCACCATTGCACGAGGTTTTTATCCTAACAAAATGGCAAGGAGCTTAGTGGAACTGAAAAGTTACGTTTTCACCCTGGAGTAAAACAGGATGAGTGAACCATTTGGGAAGTTTATGACTAGAGAAAAAGTAAAGTCGTGAGGATTAGTGGAGTCATTAAAGTTAGCCTAGTCCAAAGCGTGGTACAAGTGGGAGGTAGATCGTTACAACATGGGCTCTTGAATCCTTTCCGATTTGGCCTTTCTTGTTTTCTCTTATGCTAATATGTTCATATAAATTGATTGATTAGGGAGAGGCAGCCGACGTGGCGGAAGAACTTCTAGAAGAGGATTTTGATCAAAAGTAGTGTTCAAAAACAACGAAGAAGGGTTTGTTCTATTGCATTTTGAGAACATATTCTAACATTGCATGTGCGTTTATGACGATGTCCCCACACATCCTTGTCGGTATCTTAATTAGAATTTTGTGTTTTTTACTGTCAACTGAACCCTTTTGCTAGAGATTAAATAACATGATGATAATGCGTGTGAGTTGGCAAGATGTCAGGCTTGTGATATAGATGCATTTTTTTAGCATTTCCGATCGAGTGCTCTTTGATTCTAACTGTGATTAATTATGGATCTTTCACTTTAGGCTATCTTCTGCATGCGTTTTGAAAATTACAATGCAGTTTGAGAATTTGTTTTCATAATGTGATTATAAATCAAGAATATATTGAGTGTTTTGTAATTGATAAATTGAATTGCAGAACAAGAATAATGTTCTGTATAAAATTAGATTTATACAAATTAGGCTCATCGTCGCTAGTATCTACATGACGAAGGAAATTATGTATGGTTATAATTGCACGTTAAAGATACATGAGAATGGACAACTTATAAATACGTCCAACGACATTATAAATGTAAGATTGTTAAAGTCGAAAGAAAATATGATTTTTTAGAGGATATATTTATAATTTAAATTGCATTCTAATTTCTAGATTCAGCCTCTTACCCTATTCTGCATTTAAATAACAATTTGAAAATTCATTATGTTTATAATCAGAATGTAAATGTTATAGTATTCTATAAAAATTACAATAATACATTATAACATTAAAATGTAATTTGAGAATGCATCCATAAGATAGCCTAACTCGTTTGACAATGCAGGCTGCAGCAACATCAATGACAAGACTGAATTGTTGAGTCTTAACAAAGAGAAAATAAGCAGAAACGCAGAACCAGCTTCCCTTACTCCTAGTGAAAAATATGAGATTTGGTAATACTTTGAGCATGTTTGTTTTTTACTACTTAAATCTTCTTGTGTGAGTTTATTTATTATTCTTTTTTATTGATCAATGCCAATTCTTATAGCTTTTTAAAAACACTGATGCACCACTTTACATTTACAAAGAGAAAATGACCTGTTTAATTTCCAAAGCTTCGTGATATTAGTAATGATGCCTGAAGATGTACTTGTTTTGTGTGCTATTTATTTGCGGTTGGTATCTATAGATTAATCACATGTCGAAATAGGGGTCGTCCCCCCTCATCGACCGCCTATATTGCCAATCTATCCGTCGCAGAAAAAGTGATTTGACAATCTACCCATCCAAGTGTAGAAATTGCAAAAAAATTTTGGTATGAATGGATAGTTTGGCAAAACAGTTTTTCTGCGACAGGTAGTTTGGCAAAACACCCCTCATCGACCCACACCCCCAAACTTTAATTTGGTATCATTGGTCCCGTAAGTTACTATTTTAGCAAAATCCTCCCCAAGGTTTTTCAAATTTGGCAGATTTCATCATTATGTATCAAAACTAATCTTCAAACTTTGAGGATTAATTTTGTTATACACATTAAATTTTGAAGACTAATTTACAAAATATAAAGATTAATTTTGTCAAAAATTTAAAGTATGAGAAACTAATTTTTTCTTCAAAAAAATTTGATAATTAGATCTATCAAAATTAAAAAATCTTGGATACCAATTCGTCAAATCATATAAATTTACATGTTTTCATACCGGTCGGTATACCACCGATATGGAAAAAACCGGGCAGCACCGATATTTAGACGGTACCATCCGATACCAGCTTTTCTGGTTGGAACCTGGATTTTTCCTGGCCGACCCGGAAAAATAAAAAAAAATTATATTAGTAGACCGGTATGAAAACATTGATAAATTTTAGTGATATTAAATATCATTACAGGAAAAAAAAAGATAAGGGTCAGTGGACAACTCCTAAATTGTGTTATAATATGGATGTGTATAAAAGGTTATATGATTTGTATTATTAATTATTAATCATTAATCATACGATTTATTATTTTATATTCATGAGTGTATCAAACAAATATAGTAGATTAATGATTGAACTTTTTAAAAAGCTATCCATCTTTGAGAGGAAGATTCCATGTGTCAGCCGACAAAACTGTCCACTCCCACACATTTCTGCAGCTATTTTGGTACATCTAAGTACGGAGAATTGCGTATAATACCATCCATTTTGAACTAGTTTGAAATTTTACCATCATTCGCGTTAATGTATCGCGAATTGCAATTTTTCATCAATCCTCAATAGCCTAACGCTAGTCGATTTAGGTTAAATAGAATTTTTAAAAAAACATTTTTTCTGCTGTTCGATTTAGCGTAAATTGACCGCTATTTGACGCTCGATTTAGCCTAACATGAATTGTGGCTTATTAAACTGCCCAACTTTTCTTCTCCTTCTCGCGTTTAAGGTTTAGGAAGAATAATTCATATGAAGATCTCTCACGTTTTGTTCTAATTTTTTCCTCTCCAGGTATTCCTCCTTTCGGTGTTGTCGTATTTTTGTTGGTAATCAAATCGAAAGATCTTCATCCCGCTTTTATTGCTCCCCCGGTTTGTGTTGGTACTTATTGTAAACTTGTATAACTTTATTTGTGTTAAATTGATTATTTACGAAATTAATTGTTATAATTTGATTAGTTTTTATAATAGTTGTGAATAATGGGTTGGATACGATATTAGTTGTGGCTATTTGATTTGCTATGATATTAGTTGTAAATAATTGATTAGTTACGATATTATTATAATTATATTGTTTGTGACTAATTGATTGTTTACGAAATTAGTCATTACACTTTGATTAGTTGTTATATTAACTGTGAAGAATTGATTTTTTACGATATTATTTGTGACAAATTGATTAGTTATTATATTATTTGTGACTAATTGTTTCTCGTATTGATGTATTGATTTTTTTACTTGAAGGATATGGATCCGTTTGAGAATTATAACATGTATCAGAATTATAATCCATCTCAAATGGCAGAGTCATCTTCTTTTATGGAGTTATTGTTGAGTCAAGTGAATCCATGTTTTTATAATAAAATGTTATATTATTATTTATTACACTTTTAGTATATAATATTTATTTATTGTAGGTATGAAACCAGAATTCAACACAAATGTTGAAAATCATGACGATGCCCCACTAATAGATTCAGATATCGATGAATCTGAAACTAAACATCCGCTACCTCGAGTTAACAGTAGAATGGAGGATGATTCATTGCCTCACACTGTTGTCGATGTTTCTAGGCTAGCAAGCCTATTGTCGGGAGTTTCTCCCGACATTCGTTCAAGTACTTATTGCTTAGGAGACAATGTGGTAGCTGATGACTTAACATATGCAAAAGCTCGGCGAATTTATTTTTCATACAACCTATGCAATCCAAATCTGGTTGTCGGAATGAGTTTCAAAGATAAATCAGATGTTCAGTTCGTTGTTTGCCACTTAGGGTGTGTTCTGTAATAATTTTGAACTCATAAATAATGTATATAAATAGATTAGTGTTCTGTGGGAGAATTTCTAAAATACACACCATTCAAGTTCCAAATTACCAAACTAAGCATATTTTTAAAATCATTACACAATTAAACATCTTTCATTATTTTATTGATATATTTATTAGTTGTTTATATTTTAAACCTATTATACAAAAATAAAAAGTCTAAGGAGTTAATTGCAATTTTTCAAAATATAAAAAATTACTTATTTTGTAGCTATCAAGACCCGACCTGATTACGTAGATATGAATTCGGTTAATTGTGTTCATGTCTGTATTAGATCGAGAAATTAAAATATGATATATTTTTATTAGAAATATATAGAATTTAAAGTTTTTATAGATTGTTTATTTTTTGTTGAAAATTTCAGAATTCGTTTGTTTTTTATTTGGCTTATATTCATATAATAAATATATTAATATAAATGTTAAAATAACTATTTTATTAAAATCATCGTAGTTTTTGCAAACAATTTTCTAAATTTCGATCATAATTATCACGGTCATCTTAACGCACGGTACGATCAACACACCTCACCGTGATTTTGAAAAAATCGGAAATTGACCTTTTATTCCTTTAAAGATATAATCTGTAAAAAATATATTAAAGATAAATAAAGACATTTTAGTCATTTAAAAAACTAGAAGTAGAAGTTGAAATTAAAAATAAGATTTATGTTGTTTTTTACTTGTAGTTATAAAATTGAGAAGTAGAAATTTTACTTATACAAAAGTAAAATGAAAAATATGATATGTTCTACAACTTTCTTAATTTCTATTTCCTAGAATGTAAAAACATAAGTAAAAGTGGTGCACAACACACCCTTAGATTATTTAATTTTATATTATCAAAAAATTATTAACTAACACTTAAAAAACTCCATCAAATTCAAAAAATTCCATTAAATCCATTAAAAAACAATACTTAGTACACAAAATCAACGTCTTCTACGACTGCCAAAGCCATGCTGCCCGAGATGTCCACCGATGCCACACGTACGTCTGACACGATTACGCCTTCCCCGTCGTTCGCCCCCCACCTGCTTCGGTGACTCATCTCGGAGTCTAGTCACATGCTCTTCATCTTCGCCTTCTAGGTCCATATTGTTATGCTCCCGTGTCTGGTGTGAGGAACTGGCTCCATGGGTAGGGGGGAAACCAACACCAGGTGTCGGGGTCTGCTGCATCGATTGGTAGAAGGACCACATCATGGTCATTTGTTCCGGGGTAAGGGAGGGAGGTGACGTCTGAACTGAAGGTACCTGACAACCAAATGTAGGGAGCACACGGGAACTATCGGTGTTCAGATCTAGAGCACATGTATCACTCCTAGGTTGCCCACCATATAAGTACACATATAAGTTCCTTGAATCAGTCGTCATTTGAGCCACTGCCGAACGAGGATCGCGCTCTACAGTTTGATATAGTACTTCGAGCTGAGCTGCCTATTAACCAAATCAAAAAATGAAATTAGAAGTATTTAAAGAAACACTCGTACTAGACCGTAATACCTCATACAATACTGGTTGTGCTACCCCTCCACGCCAACCTGAATGATCTGAACTACTAGTACCGAGGATTAGCATTGTTATCCTATGGTACCATGTGAAGTATTCATCATCCGATGACTGGTCGTCTCAGGGATCATAAAGAGAATCAAATCGTGATATCCAATGATTCATACTATCACTATGAATTACCTCCCACGGTTGTCCCATTTCTTTCCAATGCTTATGCGTGTCATCATAACGACAATTCACTGGTTTTGGAATGCAAAAGGAATAGCCAAGTTGCTTTCGAACTCGATCGATGTTATAAGGTTCCACAACCCCAAAAAAAACATAGGCCCGGTATAGGTCCACAAAGCCTAAATATCTTGACTAAAATGTCCAATTGGGAATGTAATGTACTGCTTCCAAATAAACTAACAAGATCGAAATTGATGTTAGCAATGGTATTTTGTTAAACCAATAAAATAAACACAGTGTTATCACATTGCGACATATTAAATCTAGCGAATCACAACATATTCGCAATTGATGGCTCGATACTCGAGTCTGTATCATCGTTATTACGTACCTACGAAATTAAAAAAAAAGATAATTATGCCCTATATAACCCAATATTACCAAAGGAAATACATTATTTCGCACCTATAGCCAAACACCATCATGCATGTCCGTTCATAACGATCATTGAGAAATCTATGCCCTTCTTCAGGACATATACTGGTATTCGACTATAAGTCCAAATCTATATCAAAACAATTACATTAGATCTAACACAATTGTGAAAATGTAATCTGCACCAAATAATGAAAATTATAACAAAAAAATAAATAACTTCAAATACCATAAGCAGACGCATCGGGCCTCCAAGCGATCAACGTCCCATTGCACCTTCACATAGACATCGATACAAATATGCCAACACAGCTTATCCCCAACTTAATTGGGGGATTTTATCATCATCCGTTAAAAGATCTAGTAACATTAATTTACTCTGATCTCCGTGCGTATCTGGAAATAACACTCCACATACTAGTAACGCGACAATCGCACGAGCACAACTGCGGCAAATAATGTATTATTCCAACCTAATAAATCATATCCGTAAATATAATATGAACTTTACCGCAAGACTTCATCGTCGGTAGAATCCATATTCACTGCATTTGCAGCTTCAACCACATAATTACCTAACCTACCTAAGATAAAACATCTCCCCTTTATTACGTCTGAAGTCACTGTCCAACCCAATCTATCCCTCATGAAGCGCAACCATTCAGAATCTGTCCTAACCCGTCTACGACTGACAATGAGAGTACCATTGATGGGCAGCCCCCAAATGACAGATACATCCTGTAGAGTAACAGCTGCCTGCAAAATCGCAAAACTAATATACCAAAATTATTAATTGTGAACGGTATACAAACAAACATGAAACTTACTTCACCAGAAGGTAAGAAAAAGTATGCGTTTCTGGCCGCCATCGCTCAATCAACGTAGTCAACAAATGTTGGTACAATTGTAGCATTAATGTCTTGAATACACCGTAAAAGCCCCAGCGATCTAGAACTTGAGCAACATTACATGTAACTTGTAAATCTCTTATGGTTCAATCTCAATGCTTGAATATTATGTGCCGGACAGTTTCATCACCACATAAAATGCGATAACTTAAATGTCTCTCTTGAAGGGCCAACACACTCGAATCGACGGGTTGTTGGGTATGGTGTGTCATTATAAAACTATACAAAACTCAACTAAATTCATCATAAGCAAATCACAACAACTAATATCAACGAATAATCAAATCACCGCAACTAATATCGTAAAAATTCATATTTTCACAATAAACATCACTACTAATCAATTCGTTGAAACTAAAATCATATCTAATCAAATCACCACAACAAATATCAACAAGTAATCAAATCACCGCAACTACTATCGTAAAAAATCATATTTTCATAATAAACATCATAACTAATCAATTCGTCGAAACTAAAATCATACCTAATCAAATTACCACAACAAATATGAACAAGTAATCAAATCACAGCAACTACTATCGTAAAAAATCATATTTTCACAATAAACATCATAACTAATCAATTCGTCGAAACTAAAATCATACCTAATCAAATCATCACGATTAATATCAACGAATAATCAAATCACCGCAACTAATATCGTACAAATTCATATTTTCACAATAAACATCATAACTAATCAATTCGTCGAAACTAAAATCATACCTAGTCAAATCACCACAACAAATATCAACAAGTAATCAAATCACCGCAACTAATATCGTAAAAATTCATATTTTCACAATAAACACCATAACTAATCAATTCGTCGAAACTAAAATCATACCTAATCAAATCACCACAATAAATATCAACAAGCAATCAAATCACCACAACTAAAATCGTAACTAATCAAATTCGTCCCAAGCAAAATTAAATGAAATGGTCACAAATAAAATCAACTAACATAATAATAAATCATCGCAACTAACATAACAAATAATATCGTAACTAATCTAATCATCACAAATAATATCGTAATTAATCAAATTGTAACAACTAATATCGTAACTAATCAATTCGTCACAACTAATATTATAACAAATAATCAAGTTGTCACAAAAATATCGTAACTAATGAATTTGTCACAACTAAGATCTTAACTAATCAATTCGTCCCAACAAATATCATACCTAAACAAATAACCACAACTAATATCCTAATAAATAATCAACATAAATAATGAACTCATCTCAACTAAACTCGTCATAAACAAATCACAACAACTAATATCAACGAATAATCAAATCACCGCAACTACTATCGTAAAAAATCATATTTTCACAATAAATATCATAACTAATCAATTCGTCGAAACTAAAATCATACCTAATCAAATCACCACAACAAATATCAACAAGTAATCAAATCACCGCAACTAAAATCTTAACTAATCAAATTGGTACAACTACTATCGTAACTAAGCAATTCATCCCAAGTAAAATTAAATGAAATGGTCACAAATAACATCACTCACATAATAACAAATCATCACAACTAACATAACAAATAACAAATAATATCGTAACCAATCAAATCATCACAAATAATATCGTAATTAATCAAATTGTAACAACTAATATCGTAACTAATCAATTCACCCCAACTAAAATTATACCTAAACAAAACACAACAACTAATATCATAACAAATAATCAAATTATCACAAATACTATCGTAACTAATAATCGAATCCTAACAAATTATCGTAAATAAATAGAATGTTTGCTCTAAATAAAAACCCGAAATATGGCCAAAAAACATACATTTGACAGCAGGAGGTGTTTGACCGGAAATGCAGGAGGTATTTGATCGAATGCCAGTGTCGGGAGTGACCTCGGATGGTGAAGGAGCCGGAAATCGCGATTGGGGTTAGGGCAAGTCGCGATTCAGAGAAGAAAACTCGCGATATTTATATTAGGTCTGTTCGATTTACGCTAAATCGAACAACAGAAAAAATGTTTTTTTTTTAAATTCTATTTAACCTAACGTGACTCACGTTTGACAATTGAGAATTTGGGAAGAAATGCAATTCGTGTTAGCCTATAACTCAATTCACAATCAGTGGTATTATGCGCAAAACTCTCATGTAAGTACTGGATGTCTATACAACATCACAACACAGGTAAGTTTTCTGAGCGTAACTTGTTTATATAATGAAGCAAAAGTTTGAATTCCCTTGCAAGAACAATTTTACGAAAAAGACAATAACATGACATGTGTTTCTATTTGTGAGTAGATAATGATGATAAACTGACAACAGACTGCTCAGAAAACTTTGTGCGCCTGCCCCCATGCAAGGATTCTACACTTTACTTATACATTCAATGTACAAAACTTATCTTGTTATTTGGTAGGGAAGATTCTAAAGCTCATACTTATACTCATACTTATTTTAAGAGATTCTAAAGAGCTTCTTTTGTTGAGAGTTTTGAGGATATGGATTATCGGTTTTCAAAGTAAGAATGAACTTGTGGTAATTCTTTTACGTTGTTTGTTACCGTTGTGATATTTTGATTTTGCTTTGTGGGCAGTAGGGGAGAGGATGGTGTAATGGAGTTGCTGTGGCAAAATGGGCAAGTTGTGGTGCAGAGCCAGAGACCAGTGAAGAATATGAATTTGTTAATGGAGGAGGAGGAGGATGAGTTTGCGCCGTGGATTCATTTTCCGATCAACGATGAATCTGGACTGGATCATGATTTGTATTCAGATCTTCTGTATTCTCCGGTTGCTTCTGTTGCACCCCACCAGTTATCCCCGGAAATACTGACTCCGGTGGCTGAGCGTTTTCCTAGAGTGCAGAATTTTGGTTATTTGTCTAGGGTTCCGACCAGGTTGATGTCCGATGCGGTGACAGAACTGTCTGTACAATCAAAGGATACGCCGGCGGGACTTGAAAACAGATCTCATACCGGTACAGAGAGAAGTTTAGAGGTGACAGAAGGAAGCCGGAGATGTACGACTCTTGACGTCGCCGGAGAAATGACGGTTGCCTCCAACTGCGACTTGACGTTGACGTCCTCGTCAGTTATCTCCAATACTAGCTTCATCACAAGTATAAATACGTCTACGCCGGAAAAAAGGTCCTCTCCGCCGCCGAAGGATCGGAAACGGAAAGTTAGGGAAGCCGACGACGTCGAATACCGAAGCCAGGTGCGCGGTCAATTAATCTAAACTTAAGTTGGGCATGTGAAAAGACTAGAGTGCGCCTGCCATTCTAACTTACGCTAGTAAATAAAATCCGTTCACGTTAGCATAAAATCCATACTACTGCATTATTATCTCTACTGTTCGTTAGTAAAAACTAAAACGTGGGAAATATGTGTTTCAGGCTACAAAACAAAGTCAAGGCTCATCTTCTGCTAAAAGATCACGTTCTGCACATGTTCATAATCTTTCAGAGAGGGTTTGTATATAGCTTAATTTCAGTTGTTTTGCATCATTTTTTGCCTTATAAAAACGCCATTTGCAATGCAGAGAAGGCGTGATCGGATAAACGTGAAGATGAAGGCACTTCAAGAGCTCATCCCGTTCTCGAACAAGGTTAATTTCTAGTGATATTATTAGTAATTGGTTAAACATGTATCATGAATAGTGGGATCTATCGAATATAGGTGGATAAAGCTTCGATGCTTGATGAGGCGATTGATTACTTAAAATCACTTCAACTCCAAGTTCAGGTTCATTACTTTTTCTTAAATTTTTAGAATTAGGTCAATTTCATATGGATAACGAGATCACACCGTAAAAGATTTAAACAAGTGATTTAATATGATCTACATGTTATAAACCAGCTCGAACAACATCCCATTTTCGATGTTGGATATTGGTATTGTTTAGAACCATGGTGCACCGTTCGATGTGGTTACCCGACCGTGGTCATATTTTAAATTAACCAAATATCAATAATAAGTATGTCCGTACGAACGCAGAAAACAATGATGAATTTATAGTTGGTTTAACCCACGGCTACCAGAATGCACATGTGAAATATCAATTTTACCATTGATAAATTAAAGTTTACATGTTTTTTGTACTTTTGATCAATATTTTTCTTATATTTTAGTAATTACATGTTCTATAAAAATATATATAACAATTTTAAAATATAGTTTTTGAAATAACAAATTTATCATAAAAAATAATATGAAATATAATTTTTAAAATATACAATTAATTAAAAGTAAGGATATAAAAATCATTCTATTAAATCACAATCACTATACATCTTTTTCAAAAACAGTTTTTTTAAATCACAATCACTTATATCACGTTCACCTCAAAGTACGGTGCAATTATCTTATCTCACAGATATTTCTCAAACGTTATTCCAAACATACTCATTGTTCATTTTTTAACACTTTTCCGTGGCTTGAATGAAACAAACACCAAATGAGCTTAATATTTTTTTTGCAGGCTATGTCAATGACTTGTGGAATGGGTCCAGTAATGTACCCTGGCATGGTTCAGTATATGCCTCAAATGGGACTGGGGATGAACCCATCTTTTGTTCCGTATGCATCATCGGGGTCAATCGCTATGGCAGCAGGAGGGTTCGGTATTTTGCCTGCGTTTCACAGGCAACTAGTTCACTCAAATCGGAACGAAACCAAGAACCCCGTAATCGAGAAACAATCTCAGTTCTAGACAAGTAAGACTTTGACTTGGCTGCGTTCTCATTTGTTTTTGCAAGTTATTTGGTCGATGAAATGGGATAGAGTGCATGCGCGGTTGAATTTGTCTCATATTTGTTAGAGAAATGTGATTGATGATTATGTTTATAAAAGATGAATGTCATCATATAATTATTTAATTAAATTTTTTAAATATATGATATTTCCCCATAAGGCTATCTGTAACTTTGTTCATGCCTAAAACCATTTCCACCGTATAAATCTCTCTACACATCATCATTTTCTCACATCCACATCATATTCTCTTTCCACTTCTAAAACTTCTTACTCATCCACATCACTATTTATTTCTCTTTCGTCCGCATCATCTTCTCTCACCAAATTTCATTTTATATTTCTATCTAATCAAATTTATTTATTTACTATTCAATTTATCAATAAATATTAAGTTTTAATTTTAATAGTTTTAATTTCGATAATATCGACGTTTAATATTAATTATTAATTTGATCATTGTATATATTATATTTCATTGTTTCGATTTTATTTCTTTTTGTTAATTCGTACACGTTTTTAATATCATCATTTCGAAACGATCGAATTTCACATAAAGTTATGTATTTATCGTATCAAAATAAAAATAATAATTTTTTAAATATTTATTTACTAAATTACATATTTAAATTATAAAAATAAATTAATAATTAATAAAACTAATATTTTATTATATATATATTAAACTAAAATATTTTAAATTAATAAAAATAAATAAAAAGTTCTTCTCCGTGCACAAGGAGGCAGACAAACCCTTGTCCGCGGAGCGTATTTCTCCACGGAGGAATCAACGTCATGTAACTATGAGTAACGATATGGTGGACATGGGGGTAGATAAGGACGTATTTTCATACGCTCTTATCCGCCTTTATAGGTAGTCTAAATCCCATGTTTTTACCCTTTTGTGCCTATGCTGCGCTTGTGACATGACAGAACAGTCCTAGTGTTCAAGAGTGAAGAATAGCATCTTTGTATTTACTTTTTTATATTGAATTTTAATATGTTTAATTATAAAAATCTTCTTAAAACAGGAGTGAATCGGCTGAACCGGTTCAATTATTGTTCGACCATGAGTATTAGCAAATACTAACGACTAGATTAGATCTCCATCGAAATGTGATATTATTTTAAAAAATAAATGAAAAATCAAGAATCAATCGTTTAATAATACAATACTCAAATTCAAATATAATTTGTCAACATCTTGGGGTTTTTGATCAAATATATTTAGCTATCATTTTAGATATAACTTATTATATACTTGATATTTAATTATTTATATTTAGTAAGGTTTAATGATAATTTTACCTCCAAACCTCAAACGGGTTCGGTTTCTTAAATATTGAACTTACAAATAATTTTCCTAAAAAATGTTATTATTTTATAATTAGTATTATTTTTAATATTTTATATTCATTATATATGTTATGGTTCCTTTTTAGTGGTATCAATAATTATCAGATTCTGATCATAATAAATAATCAAGATCATATTTTTAACTTGTTATTTGTAGATACAACTTTTTAAGGAGTAAAGAAAAACAAACACGATGATTTAATGTGGAAAAACCTTAAGTAAAAGATAAAAAACAACAGTGTCCAAAGGCAATTCACTAAACAATGAATTGTGATAATACAATAGTGATCGGGATAACATGAAGAATACTCAGGATTAAGTGAAATAGCATATGAATAGAAATGGGTTGGAATCAAAAAGTTGTCTTGAATAATAAGCAAAAAAAACTCCCTTTGATCTACAAATATCCTCTTTTATATAGAGATGGATGTCGACTTTTCTTACCATATTTTATAAAATAAGCAAGTTTCCTTAAGAAGTTCGTCTGCCCAAAATACAGTTATTTATGTGTACCTTAGTGAACATCTGCATGGTATGACCGATCAGGTGTGACGGGGATTGATCCAATGCCCTTAGAATCGATTCAACATTTAGTGTTTTGCTATCACAATTTTCCATGTGGACTTAACATAACTGTACCCAATTCAATTGGGTTTTGATCTCAATGTCACTCAATGAAGCATATGTTTCAAGTTTGGATGGATCTTTCTACATGGACTACTGCTTTCACACATATCTGAGCTTAGGGTACCCATCAATATGTTAGTATTATTATATAATATTCAGGTCATTCATATCACTCTAAAACACAAATCAATCAAACTAAACTCAAACAAAAAAATCGGGTTTTAATTTATTTAATTCAAAACCACACAAAATTCAAAATTGTTACAAATAAAATCATTAAAAATGGTGTATCGATTTCAGGTTCACTATCAATCGACACACATAATAATACTATATAATAATATAATTATGAATAATTGATTAAATTAAATATAAAAAATTAATCAATTAATTTTAAAAATAAAAAAATAAAAATCTAAAAATATATATATATATTATAATATTGGATATGCAAAACTATTAACCCAATAGTTTTGTGAAGTTTTGTGAGTTCATCTTCCCCCACTTTCTTTTGTTTGACTCTTTTGCGATTTGTTTCTAAACGCCATGGGTGAATGCGTTCCACTACCAACAGCTCATCGTATTCTCCCCTGCATTCCTGGTCGACGGCAGCAAGAAATGTGCTTAGTGAGCAGTACCGCGTGGAGGTACTTTAACTACTCTGTTGATGATTCTATAGCGCTATGATCATCAATGCTTGTTTTTTTGTTTTATGGAGTTTGTTTTATGAAGAAATTAATTGGAGAGGCCAAGATGAGGATTGAAGATCGTACAAGAGGACCGTTCGGAAAACTTATTTTTCTTGGAATTGATATTGAAAGACTCCAACGAATAGCGGATGTTTTGAAAGCGAGATTACAAAGCAGCTTTGTAAAAGGAAGATTGATTAACTGGAGAACATGGCTGGACAATCAGAGTAAACCTTTATCACGCTCACGAACACGGTTTCTTTTTGAATAATTAGGGTTTAGGGTTCTATAGTATTCTTTAATTTTCCAGGCCCATTTTTTTCAACTGAAATTTCCCCTTTTTGTTTGTTTGAGCGAGGAAAAGAGATTCTGAAGGAAATTGAGTGAATGTTTCCGTTGTACATTTTTAGAATTATGAAGCAAATTAGAATGGAGGGTTAAAGTTGCGGTATGCAAATGCAAAGTAACTGATTTTGTCTTAATTTCAATTTTTTTTATGTGAGATAAAACGGCCTGTTTCCTCTCCACCCTTTTTTGATCTCCAGTGGGAAACCACGATTATCGATGACATGAAAACAAAAAGGTGATGTTTCTCTTACATTTTCTCCCAGATCCTCAACACCAATATGCGCATCTAATTCACCTGAATTTTTGTTCTCTTTTTCTCATAATTGTTATTCTCTGTTGCATTTGGACCAACGTTTCAGGTAATTGTTCAAATGTTAGTTTCAGGGAAATCCACCCTTTTTGAGGGAAGGAACCTTGTCCTTTTTCTGTAGATATGACAGTTTTCTTATTTGCTTTTCGATGTTATATTGAGATTTCCATTCCTGAAACCGTCAATCTTTTGTTCCCTGATCAAATCTGAGATGCAAATCAAATTGATTTATGTGATTGGATTGTTAAGAATCGTATTGCTTTACTGCTGTTTTCTTTCTTTATAAATTTTTTCTGTGTTTTTTTGCTTGTGATTACTCAGAAGAGGGTGCGGATCATCTTAACCTTACTCTAATACAATTAGTTCACTGCTTCATCGGTGGGATAACTGTTCTCACGCCTTAAAGGGATGTTAGCTTAGCTTAGCTTAATCATAACATTTTGTTCGGAGCAATGAGCCATCAATCTGCCCTAGGGAGGCCACAGTCAGGTGTGTTTCATTTCCACATTCTATGGTTTTGATTTCTTCTTCAAGAAGTAATGTGTCTCATTCAGACAGTTTCCATGAACATTCAATCTCATGGTAAAAGTTCTTTCATAATAGGTGTACATTGAACTCTCAGGTAAACGAAGATTGAAGGAACTTTTGGGTCAAAAAGATAACCGCCTGTGTGCAGATTGTAATGCTCCGGACCCGAAATGGGCGTAAGTTACTAACCGTGTTCATATAATCCAATATACGGAACTGATTTTAGTTTTTAAACTTCTCAGATCAGCAAGCATTGGAGTCTTTTTATGTTTAAAGTGCTGCGGTGTGCACAGAAGCCTCGGTTCACATATATCAAAGGTGATAAAAAAATCGTCTGTTTCTCGTCTTTTCAGACTGCTTTAAGCTCATCTCTTGATTCCCATTTCACCACACAGGTATTATCAGTGACATTAGATGAATGGTCCGATGAAGAAATCGACGCCGTGATCGAAGTCGGTGGGAATGCATCTGCTAATTCCATTTACGAAGCTTATTTCCCTGAAGGTGTAACCAAGCCAAAACCGGATGCTTCACACGAACAGCGTGCAAAATTTATCAAGTAAGTTCTTAACTTAAATTTCATTTTCCTCCCTTTGTTAATAAATCACAATCCTCTAGATCCAAATATGAGCTTCAAGAATTTTTGAAGCCTAGCCTCCGGATCACATCAGGTGGCTCGTCAAAACACTCATTACAGGCTAGTTTATCAAGGAAAATTTTGGATAACTTCCGTTCTTCTAGTTCCTCTAACAACTCGGTATGTTTTCGTGAAGTTCTTTCGTATGTTTTCGGAAAAATATTTCATATCGAAATGAACCACACAGAAAAGCGTAGAGGAATTCATTGGTACATTGAAGATCAAGGTTCTTAAGGGCACAAATTTAGCTGTCCGAGACATGCTTTCTAGTGATCCATATATCATCCTCTCTCTTGGAAAGCAGGTACTAAATAAATTTGTGTAAAAATGGTGCGCATTCGTCTCGAATTTATCTGTTTTTCATATCGGCATCTGATTGTGTGATTAACTAGAAAGTTCAATAAACATGAATGTCATTCGTGTCGAATTTACGTGTTTTACATATCGTTATCTGATTGTGTAATGTAGGTTCTTTGAATAGCTAGAAAGTTCAGACAATAAAAATGAAGTCATTCGTCTCGAATTTATGTGTTTACGTATCATTATCCGATTGTGTAATGAATAACTAGGAAGTTCAGACAATAAAAATGAAGTCATTCGTCTCGAATTAACGTATTTACATATCGTTATCCGATTGTGTAATGTTGGTTCTTTGTTTAACTAGAAACTTCTAACAATAAAAATGAACATCATTCATCTCGAATTTACGCCTTTTACATATCGTTATCTGATTGTGTAGTGTTATTCCTTTGAATAACTAGAAAGTTCAGATGATTAAAATGAACGTCATTTGTCTCAAATTTACATGTTTACATATCGTTATCGTGTAATGTTGTTTCTTCGATTAACTACAAAGTTCAGACAAGAAAAACAAAGTCATTCATTTCGAAAATTTACGTATTTTACATATCATTATCTGATGTTGATTCTTTGAATAACTAGAAAGTTCAGACAAGTGTGGTGACAAGCAATCTGAATCCAATCTGGAACGAAGAACTAAAGCTCAAGATTCCCAAGGATTACGGCTCAATAAAATTGGTACACGACTCTTATCCAAATCCTTACATTATCGAAACTCTCGATTTAAACGAATAATACGAATGCAGCAAGTTTATGATCACGACATGTTCTCGGCCGATGACATTATGGGAGAAGCTGAAATAGACATTTTACCGATGATAACTTCTGCAATGGCTTTCGGTGATCCCGCAATGTTCTCCGATATGCAGATCGGAAAATGGTTGAAATCGTACGATAACGCACTTATAGAAGATAGCCCTGTTAATATTGTTGGTGGTAAAGTGAAACAAGATCTTTGGTTAAGGCTTCAGAATGTTGAGTCTGGTGAAGTTGAGCTTGAAATGGAGTGGTTAGCTTCTTAATTGTATTTATTTCTTTAATTAAATAATATTGTCATAACTCGGGATTATGATTTATTTCTAATTAGTACAATATTGTCCGTTTTGTATATATAATAGAATTCAAAATATTATTGTTCTATTTAGGAGTGATTTGGGTCGATATACGAGTTGGAACGGGTAACAGTTGTAAAATCAGTTAATTGGTTTAAATGTGATGGATAGTGGTTTTGTTAATACGAATCATCCTATTCGTATGACACAAATGTATTTGTTTTAAATTAAATAATATTGGCATAACTCGAGATTCTGATTTATTTTCAATTAGTACGATATTGCTCGTTTTGTATATATAATAAAGTTCGAAACATTATCATTTTATTTAAGAGTCATTTAGGTAGATAAAGGAGCATCTTGTAAAATAAATTAAATATTATAAATGTGACAGGGTAATAGTTTTGAGTATTTGTCTGATAATCAATCCAGTTGGTTATTATCTATGTTAAATGGACACCGCCACGGCGCCACGGGGATTCACGGACTCGAACTCGGGGACTCAGATTTGTTAAAGAGTCCGACTCGTTAATATCAATTATTTTTTTAATTAAAATATAAAATTTTAAAAAGATATTTGTTGTTAACATAGTTCATAATTAATAATAAATAAAATTATGTTTATCTAATTATATTATACAAAATAATAAATTACTACCACAAATATATATGATAATTAATGTTTAAAACCTGTAAAATATCGAAATAATTGGTATAAACTATATTTTATTCAAATAATACTGATATACAACTAACTTTTTAAACATTAACGAATTATATTAATATATATAAATAAAAACAAATTTAAATAATGACTATTTCAAAATAAATAATAATAAATTTAAATATAAAAAACGTACTCGTGTCCAACAAGTGTCCGAGAAGAGTCGGTGTCCTAGAAGAGTCCGACTCGAATTCGGCTTCCCGGGAGAAGAGTCCGTTTAACATAGGTTATTATATGATTATCCACAAAGGAAAATATTAATTTTATAATGTTTTTATTTTATCTAAATTTACAAAATATTATTTATATTTTATTGTTATTATTTTGTTCGAGAATCATACATCTTTTTTCGTTCATAAATAAAATATGAATATAGTATAAGAAGTTTTTTGTAATTGAATTGTTTTAACAATGTCGAAAAATGTATTAATTCAAAACTCTACATCTTAACATCAATATAAATGAATGATTCCGTCTAACTAAAAACAAATTGTGAGATAACAATATAATTAACTAAAAAAGTGTTCATTTAATTGTGAGCGAACAAATTAAATGAACAATATTTTCATTTAATTTGTTTTTCTATAATAATATCTTATATAATAAATTTAATTTTATAATAGAGAAAATGACGCATTTGATCATCGTACTTTGATGATTTTGGCAAATTTAGTTCTTGAAGTTTATTTGTGGCGTTTTTAGTCTTTGAACTTTAGATAATTTCCACTATTCATCATCGTAGTTTTGGAAATTTGGTAAAATCGGCGATCAAAGTTCATATTTAGTCCCCAAAATTATATCGAACAAATTTGGTCCTTGTAATTTATACGCAGTGGCAAAATTGATCCTCGTATTTTTTAAAAATTGGCAAAATTGGTCATTCTAAGGTAGATGTTAATTCACGCGAATTCAAAAACTATGTCTGCGTTTGCCTCGGTTTCAATTCAACAACTCTGTCTACCCGTTTTTGTCGGCTCCTTGCTTGCTCCGGCGAAGCCACGAATGTAGGTCTTCTTATTCGATTTTTGGGTTGTGACTATCTTTCTGAGAATGGTTTCAATCGGTCTGTGATATCAATCCGATAAGAGTTTCAATCGATTTGTAATATCAATCCTAGAAAAGACCAAATTTGTCAAAGTTATGAAATTACGAGGACCAAATATATCATTAACAAAATTCAAGGACTTCATTTGTACTAATTACAAACTCTGGGGACTAAATTTGCTATACACATACAATTTTGGATGATAAATTTTGTTAAATGTGAAAAAGTATGAGGACTAGTTTTACCATGTATGAAGTATAGAAACATAATTTGACACAATTATAAAGTATGAGAACCAAAATTGTCTACGAAACTAAGAAAACTAAATTTGCGTATCGTCTTTTATAATATCATTCACATAAATTTAATTTAATTTTTTATTTTAAACTCTTGACATAAACCTTTTAAAAAATTAATATTTAAGATAATTTAATTTTAAGTTGTTAGCATCTTTTGATAAGTGAAGTGGAAAAAGAGAAAAATATATCTCTAGATATTCTATTAGTTTAGATACCATTTTTTCAATCTTTTAAATTTCTCATATACCTGAAATTTCGGGCGTACCAGATTCGATCGGTATTTTGGTAAAATACCGACACGTACGGGTATTTCGTGGGTCGGGTAGGGTTTTGGTTTTAAAAAAATAAAATATGCATATTTTATAATTTAATTTATTTCAATATTCCTGTATATATCCGGTATATCCGATATATATCAGGTATACCAATCCAATGAGTTTGTCCGGTATACCGGCCGGTATCGGTTTTTAAAACATTGCATTTTTTAGGCTCTACATCAAATGATATAAATTTATACATATAATTTAGATTTGCTTGAATGAGTGCAATCGCGTGCATTCTGAGTGTGTTCAAATTTATGAATGAATTTTGGAATGGTACATGAAATACACACATGAAAATATTGGTTCAAATTTAATTTTCATAATTTCATGTTTTTTACAATTTTAGTCTCTAAAGTTTTATAATTATGTTAATTTTGATTTTTAAAATATGAAAAATGGCGTAATTAGTCTTCATACTTGTTAAGTTTTGGTAATACTAATTTTTAAAGTTTAATGATCATAACATATTTGATCCCAATAGATCTTCAAAATCAAATTTTGAGGATCTATTTTACCACTTTAGATATCTGATTTACCAAATATTGTAAATTTGGAGAATCAGATTCACCAAAACTATAAAAGTGAATAACATTTTCTCATTATTAAACACAATTTAATCGAATTTGTGAAGAATATGTAATTTCACCTACAACTCAAATTCAATATCGCATCTAACACTTTACTTTTTGAAAAATATATTTAAAAATAAAATGGTATAAATTTCGTGATAGTGGTGGGGTCGAATGATGACCACGTGATTTTGCTAGAAAAATAAAATTAATTAATTATTTATTATTAATAATATTACGTTAACTGCACTCAACCATCTCAAAATCAGACAATTTTCCAGCCGAAATTATTTTCTTTCCTGATCAAACTCGAATTCCTACGGAAAAAATAGTAAGATTTAGAATCTTCACCAATTTTTTGTTTCTATTTTGCCTTCGATTTCATCGTTTTTGAATCACTAATCGCTGAATCGAGCAATTTTTTTTCTTGAGTTTCGATTTTTTAGAAATAAATTGCGTGGTTAGTGATATTCTGGACTGGGTTTTGTCATTTTGAGTGCTTTCTTTGTGTGGTAAAAAATGATGATGATATCCGTGAACGGATAATACTTTTCTTTCGTCTATAAAGCCATTTCTCCTTACAAGAACTTCAATTTTCTTGCGGCAAATTTCATGTGAAAGTATTGAGCTTTTAATTTGATGCTTTATGTCCTTTTTTGGGCTTTCTTTTCAGGTTCCTCAAAGCTTTCACAATCACTGTTTTTTTGCAATCGAATTTTGTGTGTTTTTGGCCCTTGAAATGATGAAAAGTAGTCGGTGAAGTTGAGAGATAACATTTTGTGTTCAATTTTGACGCATTTTTGAAGGTAAAAGAATTAGATTTGGCTTCTTTTATGGTTAATAATTAGATGAACATTTTGGAAGAGAATGGTGATTTGGGAAGTGTAGTTTCCTTGAGCTGAGCTTAGAAAAATGCAAAAAGTTAGATTTTCATCACATCAATATCCTGTGCATAGACTTGGAGAGTCCCAAATGTCATTATCTCCAAAATTTAGATTGCCTTCAATGCATACAAATTTACCCGATACTTGTCTTGATATCGAACAATTAACCGGAGAATGTATGATTCCGGGACTTCCTGATGATATTGCTTTACAATGTTTACTTCGTGTTCCTGTCGATAAACATGCATCATGTAAAACTGTTTGTAAGCGTTGGTATTCGTTGTTCGGTAGCAGAGAACAGTTTTTTACTCTTCGAAAATACCTCGGTTTTCATGGTCCTTGGCTATTTGTATTTGCTTATCACAAATGTACATGGAAAATTGTGTGGAAAGTACTTGATTTAACTCATTTCTCTTGGCACACAATCCCGGCTATGCCGTGTAAGGACAAGGTTTGTCCGAGGGGTTTTAGATGTGTATCGATACCAGACGAGGGTTGTCTGTTTGTTTGTGGAGGTTTAGTGTCTGATGTCGATTGTCCACTTAATCTTGTTCTAAAATACGAAGCTCGTAAGAATCGCTGGACTGTAATGAAGAAGATGATCACAGCAAGATCTTTTTTTGCTAGTGGAGTTATTGATGGTATGATATATGTTGCTGGAGGAAATAGTGCAGATTTGTTTGAGCTAAATTCAGCTGAAGTTTTAGACCCGAAAACCGGGACTTGGAGTTCGGTTTCGAATATGGAAACGAGTATGGCTTCGTATGATTCGGCTGTTTTAAATGGAAAGCTTCTTGTAACTGAAGGCTGGTTTTGGCCTTTTTATGTAGTTCCAAGAGGGCAAATATATGATCCATTAACAAATATTTGGGAGAATATGTCTTCGGGTTTAAGAGAAGGGTGGACCGGATCAAGTGTCGTGATTTATAAGCATTTGTTTGTAGTTACGGAGCATGAAAGAACGAAGTTAAAAGTATATGATTCGATAAATGATTCGTGGGAATCGGTAGAAGGGCTACCGTTACCTGAGCAAATATGCAAGCCATTTTGTGTTAATTGTTGGGAATCGAAGATTTTTGTCGTTGGTCGGAATCTTCATGTTGCCGTAGGGCATATTACGAAGATGTGTACGAGTGATGAATGTGGTAAGAAGGTTAAATTTTGTGTGGAGTGGCAAATGGTTGATGCTCCTGGTGATCAATTTGATCCATCAAGTGCACATGTTCTTTTTGCTTAGAGATGTGTCTTGTTTTCGTCGTGTTTTCGATTCTACGAGCAAATGTCGATGAAGAAAAAAGATTAGAGGAATGAAATTCTCTTGCTTTTTTTCTACATGTATCTATAAGAAAGACAAGCTTTTCAAGATAAGTTATTTATCACAAGATGTAACACAATGGCTATCTTTGGAACAATGTGAGTTGTGTGCATCGTGATTTTTTAGTACAAATCAAACACCAATATAAATTATGTTTATTTAAACGAAAAAAAACAATGGTATAATGGGAGTAGATTTTCCTTGATTGTCATCAAAATGCAATTGGTAAAATTTCATTTTTATTTTTATTAAATTATTATTTAATCCAAATTTTATTAAAAGGATAGACAAAAAATCATTTTATTATATCATGATTACTTATATGCTGATCATCTCACAACACAGTGAGTTTGTTTGGAACTCAAACTAAAGTGGTGGTGCAGTGCAATGTCAAGATCGTGATTTTTTATGGTACACAAAACACAAACTTAATTACAATATGATAATTGTTAAAAATCATGATTTCATTACAGCTGTTAAAACCAATTATGACATCATCGTGATTTTAGAAAAATGCTAATTTACCCTTACTTATATTAATTATAATATGATTATATTTATTATTATTTTATATATAAGGATATATTAATATTTTTATATAAACAACGATTATAATATCAAAATTTTACCAAACATATTGAGTTTGTTTGATTTAGTTTTTTAAAATTAAGGTGTGTTGAGATATGCTGATAGTAAATTTTTATATATATTTGATAAAATTGCGGTATGATTGTGATTTATATAAAAATACTAATATATCTTTATATAAAAAAATAATATAATTATATCATGATTAATAGAAGTAATGGTAAATTAATGTTTTCCAAAATCACGATGAGACTGCATATGATTTTAACAACTATGATGAAATTGTGATTTTTTAACCATTATCGCATTGTAGTTAAGTTTATATTTTATGTACCATAAAAAAATTGCGATTTGACATCACACCGTACTGCCGCTTTAATTTGAATACCAAAGAAATCCATTTAGAAATTCACGATCATCATATTTAACTACACTTCATTTTTAAAAAGTTGAACCAAACACATCTAGTGATCTCATATCACCTGTATTTCTCTAAACATGCCAAATATGTATGTCCATTCGCATGCTCAAATAAGGTAAAAGCTGAATGAAATCAAAGATCCATGTAATAGAAGTAAATAAAATAATGATGATTTGCACTTTACTGCAATATTTGGCTGCCATAGTCTTCATTGAACTTATCATAAAGATGAGCATGAAGATGAGCAGAAGGTCTAGTGTTCCTTAGAGCAATCTCGATATCATTACTCGTAATCGGACCAACTCCGGGCAACTCTGCATCAAAGAATAGCATGTAAATATGAACGAAGATGAACATTTTGAGATGTTGTGAGGTGTAGAGATACCATCGTTGGATACAAGTTGATTATCCTCGAGAAATGTAATGATTCGACGAAGTGGTTGCATTGCAGCTTCTTTGCAAAGAAGTCTTATGTCTGAACCTGAATAGCCTTGTGTGTTTTCTACTAATAAATCATAAGGAAGCTCCTCTGATTGTGAATGTAAAAGCTCTTGGAACATTGATCTTCTAGCTCCAGGCTCAGGAAGAGGTACAAGAATCTATAACATATGAAAAAACACGAATATTTATCGAATTATTTGCTAACATGACATCTGCAAGTATCTAAAAACATACTCTCTTTTCGAGACGACGAAGCATGGCAGCATCGAGTTCCCAGGGAAGATTTGTAGCTGCTAGGACGAAAACAAGTTCATCCGACTTGGTCAAACCATCCATCTGCAGTTTAATGGAGAGGAATAATCCTATACATTCGACATTATAAAACACCGGGTAGATTGAACTCTCTACAACTAAATGAATGGATTCAAGCGCTCATGGAGGCAGCCTTGAATGCCGTTCCATTCTAATTACTCCTTGATCTTGTAAAACGTTGTAAGAAGGAATAACCATTTGTTATTCCCTATTTTAAATAAAAAAAAGTTCGAAACACCAGGGAATCACTGTGTAACCCCATTCCTAGTACTTCGCTTCACATTTAGTCATTCTCATTCTCATTCTCAACTAAACATTAAAGTATGTATAACCTGTATTAGCAATTCAGTCTTCAAACGCCTGCTTGCTTCATGTTCACTGCGTGCTTCTCCTCGTTGGCTGATAATCGCATCTAATTCATCAAGAAAAATAGTAGATGGTGCATGGTGCCTCGCAAGATCAAACAATACTTTCACCAATTTTTCAGAGTCACCTGCAAAAAAACCTCCATATTATCTAGACAAATTAAAATGAAGTCGGGTATTGCTAAGTAATATTCGCTTTTTATCGAAATGTTGAGAATAATGACACTTTCGCAACTTCGAATGCCGAAATAGTATCTTGATGATCACTTCATCCATCCCCACAAAAAACAGAAAAAAGTAAAAGACAGTCACAAACTAGTATAGAAATTCAAGATTCATTTGGCCAAGAGTGTCGTGTAGCCCAATTCATAAGAGAAGTGAATCACATTGAAAAAACTATACCAAGTCACTTACTTATGATATCATACACCTTATAAACTAGGACAATATTTCAACAACTACAGCATGATATAATTAGCAATGAAAGCAGCGAATAAATGAATTTACGAACGAGTCTATAATATTGCAAACAAAATCATGAAGTCGATTTCACACCTCTCCATTTACTAACGATTGATGAAGCTGAAATGTTGAAGAATGTAGTTTTGCATTCTGTTGCCACAGCTTTTGCAAGCATTGTCTAAAAGTTGGAAAACAATGAAAAAATGAGTCGTCATTCGAATCATTTTTACGAGAAACGAAAAGGATGATAATGCAACCTTTCCTGTTCCAGGGGGGCCAAAAAGAAGAATGCCTTTCCATGGTGTTAAAAGACCTGTAAAATATCTGTTTACAATGCAGATGGATATTATACTTCAACCTCAAAATATATGTCATTAGATGAAAAATAATCAATTCATACTCACTTGGGGTACTTTAATGGCATAACAACAGCTTCTTTCAGCAGCTTTTTGGCATTCTCCAATCCTTTAATGCTCTCCCATTTTACATCTGGACTACCACGAATGATATCTCTGAAGTCGAAGCCAGAAACAGAGTATAAAATAAAAAAATGACATAAAATGGAGGGAAAATAAGAGCACAACTTATATAAATTCAGGATTCAATGGGTCAGAAGAGTGTTAGTGTATCCCAATGTATAAGAGAAGTGAATCACATTGAAAAAGCTTGGGCCAAGCCGATTACTCATGATATCACCTCCTTTGTAAACTAGAATTATATTTCCACAACCGATGTGGGACAATATTTCAACACAACTCATTAGTCATTATTACCTAATCAAACTCTCTGCCAAAGCACGTACTTCTGCGGACTCAAAAGGCGGGAGTAACGATTTCAGCCTGAAATACAAATATTAAAGTCAGAAAGCCTAAGCATTGAGTGGAATAAGGGTAAATAACATTTTTCAATCCAGTAACGCATAAATGAGAAGTGGCATACGGCTGATCATTTGTTTCCACAGATGAGATTCCATTAGACAGCGCTGTATTCTCTTGATCCTGAGGCATAGTGCATCTTAAGGCTGTCTCAAGGATAAGCAAACTTAAAATCACTAACAAAAATCAAAGCAAAATACCTTGGAGTTGTACTTTTCATAGACAGCTGAGTTCGATGTGATTGCTCCATTTGAATTTCCATTCGAGAAGCCATTTCGTTCTATAGCTTGACCGTTTGAGGTGGTATTTTTTGTCTTATCCTCCCTCTTCCTCCCAAATTTGGAATCATAAAACATCTTAATTTCCTAAATTGCAGTATCAGCAAGGAAACACATTATCATCTACGTTTAAAAATGAAAATTTTAGAATAAAACCTCAGCCTAGCGCCCAATTCCAAATTCAGTTAAGATCCTTTAATTACGAAAACCACACGACAAAAAATCAATTTGAAAAGAATCACAGATACTCGAATAAGTTAAATTTTCGGAGCATCTTTTCTAACAGAAATGGCTGGATCCTGGCGTAAGCCAAATCAGGAGCAATTCAAAAAAGGACAGTAAAAAAAAACTCAGATGTACCTCAAAGGACCAGCGTGTTGGCATAGGCTCGTCGGCCATCAAATATACAACGGCGAATTAACAAAACCTTCAATATTCCACCTTAATGGCGCATGCAAAACAGAGAAACACACACACACTCGTACGTGCGTCTGAGTAATGCCAGCAGTATCGTTCCTCGATCTTCAATCATCAATTAAGCTCCATTATATACATGAGATGTAACATGATCAATTAGCAAAAATATGGCTGAAGAATAACCTAATTAAAGATCGAGCTTCCCTGTCAGCTTCAAAACTGGATGATTACAGTAGCACTGGTACTGGCCTAGAAAAACTGCCAGATGCGGAGCAGCGTAGGAAATTAAGAACTAGGAACAAATGTAATAATGAGAAAAAATTATAATAGGCCCAATTGCTTTCAGCCCATTGGAAAATCTTGAAGCCCAGCCCAATTAATAAAAAATACAGTAACCATGGAAAATGACTTACTAGTTACTACAGTTCTATTATGTTTTTTCATTTTTGGTTATATTATTTTATTTTAAAACATTGTAACAAAGTTATGCATAAATGCCAATCGGAAAAATAGTCATAAATTTAGGGTGAGTATTCGGTACCGTATACCGTATTATAATGAATATTAAAATACTAAATTTCTTACAAAATCTAATATCGATCTTATTGCAATAAAATTTCGATATGGGTACCGAAATACCGACAAACAATATTTTTTATGATTTATTGGTACAAAAATTAATACATGATATAATGTAATCTCATTCATCTTAAATAAATTTTATTTAAAAGTTAAACATTAATCATATTTTTTTCTCTTGGTTAAAATGCACTCTTCAATTATATTAGCTTTTATTTTAATAGATGTTATGGGTAAAAATCTATACTCCTTAATATTGTAAAATTAGTGTGTGAGAACCGCTGGTAATCGATTGTAGTAATAAGAAACACGGAAAATTATATATGGAAAACCCAAGAATTGAGACACCAAACCCAGATAAAAATATTATTAATAGAAAAAGATGAGTTGCAGAGTATAGAGAAAAGTTTCCAACTTTGTGGGATTTCATAAGAACCTCAGAACTTGTCCTTCTTTATCTCTTCTACCCCCATTTTATAGGGATTAGAGATAAATATTTAATTATAAAATCTTCCTCAATATTTACTCATGTCTTATCAGTCGTCCTCGAACTGATTAAGATGACTTTTAGTACCAAAAAATCATGCGTTGCATGTTGAAGAATAATAAAATACTCTTTGTAATTAATGTAATATCAAAGGGTAATATTGTAAAGTGGTGTAGTATAACTATAGTATAGGGTTGTAAATTTGTTGTCGGTTGTTCAATCAGAAAAGGATTTTGGCCTCCATGTTCTTATTTCTTGTTCATCTTAAAAGTTTCGTCATGGTGTCAGAAGTGGGATTCGATGTGAGTTTGTCGTTATATTGTTAAAGCTGATTGTCGTTTTTAATTTAGTTCTATACTTGATATCTCTACCGCATCGTTTTCATTCGTGTGTTTGTCTGTCGGCATCTGTGATTGCCTTATTTTGAATTTGTGGCTATGGGAGATTTGTCTACACCGAATATGTTGATTTAGGTCGTTCCAATCAAGTTAAACAGTGGAAATTATGTGATTTGGAGTAATCTTATGCTGAATTATATTGTGAGTCAACGCCGGTTTGGTTATGTTGATGGGTCTATGGTTGATCAATCTCAGTATAATATGCAAAGCTCTACTGATAATACAGAAAAAAATATTGAGCTTTTGGTCCCAAATTCTAAATATGAAGATTGGGTTACTTCAGACATTCAATTTGTTACATGAATTAAATCGATATTGTCTGAGGAGATATTGAGTCAGGTGCTACACTTGAATTCATCCCATGAATTATGGGAATATTTACAAACATCATATATGATGTAAACTAAATCAAGAGTTTTTCAACTGAAACGCTCTCTGACCAACATTAAGCAATGTGACAAATCTATTTTGGTATTTCATAATGAGATTAAGGCTATTTGTGACCAGTTGGCGTTAATTGGAGAATTTGTTTCGCCACGGGATCGAGTTATGTACTTTATTGATGGGCTGCATGATACATATCAATCACCAGTTGATGCTTTACTTTTGCAGCAACCATTGCCCACTTTTGAGAATTTGTTGCCGATCTTTATGCAGTACGAGCAGCGTCTTGAGGAACACTCTTCAAAGACCTTGATTAGTACAAATTTAGAACCAATGCTGACCACAACTTATTATCACCAAGGAAATCGTGGTCGTAACTCATATGGACGTTCTGATGGTCATTCTCATAGAGGTAGTTGTGATGGCTCTTTCTCAACACCCGATTAGGGTTATTCTGGTCAAACTGGTAGAGTTCGTAGTTTTGTTGGAGGAAGATCTGATCGTGGTCGAGGACGTGGACATCAAAGTCAAGCTGGCTTAGTTTGTCAAATTTGTGGAAGATTGAATCATAGCGCTGCCAATTGCTATGATAGATACATATATGAAGGTGAACATACAGCTTTTCACACAATTACTCCGACCCAGGATTTCCATGGTGGAATTCCTCAATCTAACCAAGCATATCCGAGCTTGATGTTGAATAAAATGGAATTTAGTACTTCATCAACTAAAAATGACAATATGTAGGTACTCGATAGTGGCGCATCTGCTCATGTGATACCTAATTCAGGCAAATTTCACATGTTATTTCCATATGTTGGTGATAGTTCTATTGTTACAGGAAATCATACACAACACACCATCATTCACCTTGGACATATCCGATTGCAAACTCCTAAATGTCATTTTCTTGCCCCAATCTTTAAGTATAACTTATTGTCTATTTCACTACTTGTTTCTGATTTCAAGGCAACTTGTATATTTACTCATTCTCATGTCTTTCTGAAGGATTTCATGTCTAAGATAGTGTTCGTTGAATGTCAACGACGAGGACGTCTTTATTACTTGGAAGGTAGTGATGATGTCCAAGTCTTATCCTTTCCTAGTTCTTCTTTTCCAATGTTTTTAAGTTCAGACCTTATAGTACTGTCAAGTTCTTATTGTAATCAGCAAGTTGATGCTTCTACTTGACATCATCGCCTAGGTCATTGCTCTATGGATTATGTAATCAAACTAAATCATTTACTTAATCCAAATAATCAACGAGTTGATGCTTCTACTTCATCATTTTCTTGTTCCTCTTGTGAATTAGCAAAACATACTCGAAAACCAACCATTATATCTTTATCTCGCTCAATTCAACCCTTACAATTAATACATTATGATGTATGGGGATATGCTTCATGTGCTTCTTTATTGCATTCCCGTTATTATGTGATTTTCGTGGAAGATTATAGTCGTTATACCTGGATCTACTTTATGAAACATAAGTCCGATGTTTTCTCTATTTTTCGTTCATTTCGTACTCTTGTTGAAAATATGTTCGGCAATCAGATTAATGTCCTTCGTAGTGATGCTGGTGGGGAGTACACTTCCCATGATTTTTAGCAATACCTTGCCAACTCATGCATTTTATGGCAATCTTCTTGTGGTGATATATCATATCAAAATGGCGTAGCTGAAAGAAAACATCGACATTTGACAGAAGTAGATTTGGCATTCATGCTTTATGGTAGTCTTCCTCAGTTTTTATGGACTGAATTGTACCAAACCTGATATCACCCTGAGAAATTTATTATTCGATGACAAATATATTTCTATATAGTCATTCCCAAGTCGAGAAATGAAGCAGATCAAGATATTTTGATGATTGACATTGTTTATAGCTTATCGTGGTATTTGGATCGGGACGCTTATTTACTAGATTCTTGTGTCTAATTTAGAGATTAATGGGTCATTATTTATTGGACTCCATTATTGATAGGCCTAATGAGTTATAATTGGGTTGGATTAATTATCTATATAAACATGCTTAAAGAAAGAAAAAAGGGGGGTTTTTTCTTTGACTCATGACCTAATGGAGGATTCTTGACCTAAGGAGGAAGCCGCTATTCACTTCTTTTTCGCCCGACAAACCTACGACTACGGCCATCAAAACATGATCTTTTTTCTTTGGTTTTCTACATCATGTTCTCCTATTGTAAATCTACAAACTTGACATTTATAGTGGATTCAAAGGCTACGGCCGGGGTGGTTTTTTATCATTTCTTTTACAGAAATGTTTTCCACCTACAAAAATCGTGTCTTTTTACTTCTTGCTTTCGTATTACTTTTTCATTCGACCCCTACCGATAAAAGGGGGTCTAAATTTTGTTATTGCAGATTTTTAACAGCGATAACATTGGCGCCGTCCGTGGGGACGTTTTTAATCCCATTGAGATTTTACCCGGAGTTTTGGATGGAAAACGCGAATATATTTTCGATTCAGCGCAGCTTTGGTATTCAGTGTGTTTCTATATATTTAACCGTTGGATTGGTCTGCAATTTTTGTATACTGTTATACACATATGGATCTCAGTTCTGAACGGTGAAGATCGAATTTTATGCTCGTTTAGATTTTCGAATTAACATTGGTCTAGAACGATTCGTTTCTGCTTTTTCTACTATATGTAATTCTGAAATTTCTATTCGAATCTCATTGTTTTACCTTTGGATCGTTCTGAAAATTTTTAGCATGGTTTCACACATATCTTTCGGTCCTCTGATTGTTGAAGATCAGTTTTTTGGCACATTGAGANGTTCAGAAAATCATACTTATTATATGAGGAATTGTGAAGTAGTTTATTCGAGCATATCAAGATATTCTCACATACCAGGAGTCTTATCGATTGTCGGAAATTATCAGAAATTTTAAAGACAACATATGAAACAAAAAGTCATCGAAGACTTTTATAGAGTTCATAGATAGAGATTTTGAAGAATTATAATACCAGGTTCCGTTATAAGAAGATAATATCTCCACTCATTATTTTAGAAATTTATATGAAGTTTCATGAGATGATGGTATTCAGTCAGTAATATTTATTTAGTTGAGATATGGTTAATCACTCATGTCTGGTATATTCAGTTACAAAATACGATACTACTATTCTGAGTTTATTGCAACAATATTCTCAGGGTAAATTTATGATTTGCGTACTCGAATATTTCGACTACGCAAATCAGGGGACTTCTGATATCACCCTGAGAAATTTATTATTCGCTGACATATATATTTCTATATAGTCATTCCCAAGTCGAGAAATGAAGCAGATCAAGATATTTTGATGATTGACATTGTTTATAGCTTATCGTGGTATTTGGATCGGGACGCTTATTTACTGGATCTTTGTGTCTAATTTAGAGATTAATGGGTCTAGTGAGTTATAATTGGGCTGAATTAATTATCTATATAAACATGCTTAAAGAAAGAAAAAAGGGGGGTTTTTTCTTTGACTCATGACCTAATGGAGGATTCTTGACTTAAGGAGGAAGCCGCTATTCACTTCTTTTTCGCCCGGCAAACCTACGACTACGGCCATCAAAACATGATCTTTTTTCTTTGGTTTTCTACATCATGTTCTCCTATTGTAAATCTACGAACTTGACATTTATAGTGGATTCAAAGGCTACGCCCGGGGTGATTTTTTATCCTTTCTTTTACAGAAAGGTTTTCCACCTACAAAAATCGTGTCTTTTTACTTCTTGCTTTTGTATTACTTTTTCATTCGACCCATACCGATAAAAGGGGGTCTAAATTTTGTTATTGCGGATTTTTAACAGCGATAACAAAACCGCTGCTCATATTATAAATCTGCTACCAACAAGAGTATTGCATGGATCAACCCCTTTTGCAACCTTAATGGAGGTTGATGTAGATTATCATTATTTAAGGACCCCAGGTTGCGTTGCATATGTTCTTCTTGCTCGTCGGTATCAAGATAAATTGTCACCCAAGGCTGTAGAATGTGTTTTCCTTGGATATGATGATCATCGTAAAGGTTTTCGTTGTTATGATTTCATCAAGAAGATAATACTAGTATCATGTGATGTAACTTTTAATGAGCACAAGTTTTCATACAAAGATCAGTCAAACTTCTCTTCACCATTATCCTTGAATCAAGACATTTTACAACCATATTATCTCATTGAAGATCTTCCTAGTTCTACAACTTCCCTAGAAACTTCTTTTGACAGTCAAGCACCATCAACAACATTAATTGATGAAGAAAACATTATTGAGGTGAAAAATGTTGATTTTGAGGATGATTCTGTAAACCAGCAACATCATTTATCTCTTGAAAATGATTATTCCTCAAATAATGAGATAACAACATCTCCAGCTCAACAATTGAGACGATCTACTCGACATCATCAACCACCAGCAAGGTTAGTTGATTATGCTTTAATTACAACTAAAGAATCTACATCCACTATGCAGAATGTCATCGAGCCATCGAACTACTCAGAAGCAGCCGAATACCCTAGATGGGTTGATGCTATGACAGAAGAGATAAATGCTATGCATCTGAACCGTACTTGGGAAGTTGTAAATCGTCCAAAAGGAAATAATGTTGTTAGCAAATGGATCTATAAGGTAAAATGTAAATCCGATGGATTTATAGAGAAATTTAAAGCAACGTTAGTTGCTAGAGGTTTCACTCAACAATATGATGTGAATTATAATGAAACTTTCAATCCGGTGATTAAAATTGTAACTGTGCGAATTGTGTAATATATGGCTTTGTGTCATGATTGGAAGTTGTATTAGTTAGATGTAAAAAATATTTTTTTACATGGAGAGTTACAAGAAGAGGTTTTTATGGAACAACCTCCCGAGTTTTATGAAGTTGATCCTACTAAATTTGTTTGCAAATTAAAACGGTCGATTTATGGACTTAAATAGTCTTCTAGAATATGGTTTCAAAGTTTTCAAAGTATTTTATTATAACTTGGATTTCAAAAAGGTAGAAGCTTATCATTCATTATTCTTATATGACAATGGAAAGCAAAAGGCAATTGTTCTCTTATATGTTGATGACATACTTCTTACTGGAAGCTCTGAAATTTTGCTAAACAAGATGAAAACATTATTGAAGTATGTTTTTAGGATAACAGATCTTGGTCATTTGAAATACTTCTTGAGATTGGAAATTGATCGAACAGATAACCAAATAATATTACGACAGAGTAAATAAGCTCTTGATGTATTAAAGAAGGCTTATATGCAGACATGTAATTCAATGGTCACTCCTTGTGCTGTGCAAAAATATTCAGATGACCAGTCACCAAAGTTAACATGATCGGAGCACTATCGATCCATGGCTGGAGCATTACAATATCTCACTCTGACAAGGCATGATATTACCTACAGTGTAAATAAAATATGTCCGACCAAGGATAATATGGAGGCTGTCAAAAGAATTTTAAGATATGTTAAAGGTACTATATATCATGGTTTTAAAAAATCGGTCCGTCCGACCGGTTCGACTTGGAATCGTTCATTATCCCGATCCGATTCAAATCGGTTGGCCTATTATTTTAAAAACCGGTTTTTGGAGCCAAAAAATCCGGTTGAACCGGTTTATTTCACTTAAAACCGGTTTTTAAGAATTTATTTTAAAAATTTTTTAAATTTTTTAAATATTTATCAAAACTTTTTTATATTACCTAATTACATTTTTTAAGAATTTATTTAAAATTCTTTGTAAAAAAATATATTTTTATATATATTTCTCTTGTTCATTAATATTATTATTTATTTTTCTATTAAACCGGTTCAAACCGATCCAACCTCCAACCAGTAGAAAGCATTTCCGATCCACCGGTTCGACCGGTTTTTAAAACCATGCTATATATGATGGAATAGTATTGAACAAGGATCCTATCGATCAGATGAATTTAGCTTCGTTACAAGGATTTTGTGATGCTAATTGGGCAGTTGACCCGAACACAAGACATTCAGTGAGTGGATTTTGTATCTATGTTGGTCGAAGTTTAATAGCATGGAAAAGCCGAAAATAGAAAACAGTTGCTCATTCAAGTTGAAGCTGAATATCGCTTATTAGCCACCAATATTGCATTGGTGGTTTGGATTTGAAAACTATTGCACTTCTTACTCAAATGTGTTGGTCGATCACACATCTACTGTGATAATAAAAGTGCAATAGCAATTGTGTTGACTCTCATCTGAGTATCACTTTATTTGAGAAAGAGTATAAGACGAGGAGATTGACATTCATTATTTGTGTTCGGTAGACAAATTGGGAGATTTGTTCACCAAACCACTTAGCAGAGTCCGATATGATTATCTTAAGGGAAAATTTCGGAATTGGTTACACTACCTCGTTTAAGATGAGGTGTTGAAGAATAATAAAATACCTTTGTAATTAATGTAATATCAAAGGGTAATATTGTAAAGTGGTGTAGTATAAATATAGTGTAGGGTTGTAAATTTGTTGTCGGTTGTTCAATCAGAAAAGGTTTTTGGTCTCCTTGTTCTTATTTCTTGTTCATCTTTACAGTTTCTTTATTGTCGTCTGAGATTGGTAGCGCATCCATTATTGACATTATGTACTTTTATGCCGACCGTAGGAAGCCACCACCCTTGTCTACCGGGTGCAATTATATGTCGATCACCACCTGCAGACGTCGACATATTGATTACCAATCGGCTTACGTGATTACCGATCCGTCCTTGCATATTGCATATCGCATATCGATCATTATGCGTGAAGAAATCTTTGTAATATGCCGATCGTCGCTTAACTCATCCGATCCGTTCGGTTTGACATGTAATAAATTCATGCATTAATAATAGGTATGTAGAAACATTTGAAAATTTGAAAATTAAACATGAAAATCTATTATTACAAAATAAATGTGAAAACAATTGTAAGTACTTAGTCATATTTAATACAAATATATATACAAAAAATAATTTTGATATTTAATATTATACTCAATTATTATCCGAATACCAAACTAAATAAAAAAGTTATTCAAAATTAAATACCAAACAAATTCTGAATACTAAATGTCAAATATGAATAAGTGAAATAACAAAATTTCGATATAATACTATTCCGAATTATTTGCAGAAACATACACATTTTTTGTACTTTGATAATTTTAGTATAAAATATTTCATTTCTAGCTATTTTAGTTCAATAAGTTCTAAAATAATAATTTTGGCCCAAAACATATAATAACGAGTTCATTTATTAAAATTGACTCCCTACTAAAGTCAAATACTACTTAGATCACGTATCTAATATAGTTTTTTTAAATAATATTTAAAAATTTCTTGAAAAAGTGGTGATTTAAAAATTAATACATAATTATGCAGTTGGCCACGCGCAGAAACTGGTAGTGCTTCTGTAAGCTTCTACTGTTGACGATTCATCTATAAACGCGGTGGACTTCGTCGGGTGTTCGCCGTCTTGCGCCACTGCAATCAAGCCGTTGGCTCCTTTAAATTCCCACCGTCATTTTGCGATGAATAAGGAACAATTGGAGCAGCATGCGGACCCTAATTCGATCCCACTTCAACCACTAGAACAAGAGCAGCTACTAGGAGAAGAATCCCTTCGTCTATTACCCTCGGAAGAGTCTTCCTCCTCATCTGTTTCGCTCGAGATAGGACGATTTGAAGGAGAAGTTGACAACGATAAAGAAGCGGCATATGAGGCATCCCAGAAAGTCCCTATCGGTGATTCTGAATTGGGCTCCGTAGATTACTCTAGCACGCCTCCATTCTCGTTCAGAAAGTTATGGCTTTTCACTGGTCCAGGTTTCTTAATGAGTATAGCGTTTTTGGACCCGGGAAATCTCGAAGGGGATCTTCAAGCAGGGGCAATTGCTGGCTATTCGCTTCTCTGGTTGCTTATGTGGGCAACGATTATGGGTCTAATGATTCAGCTGCTTTCAGCGAGATTAGGGGTTGCTTCAGGCCGGCATTTGGCGGAGCTCTGCCGGGAAGAGTATCCTCGTTGGGCGGGGCTTATTTTGTGGATCATGGCGGAGGTTGCCTTGATCGGTGCAGATATTCAGGAGGTGATTGGAAGTGCTATTGCTATTCAAATTCTCAGTCGAGGAGTTTTGCCTCTCTGGTTAGGGGTTTTGATCACTGCTTCTGACTGGTAAATTTTAAAATGAATTTTTGTTTTACNTGATTACCGATCCGTCCTTGCATATTGCATATCGCATATCGATCATTATGCGTGAAGAAATCTTTGTAATATGCCGATCGTTGCTTAACTCATCCGATCCGTTCGGTTTGACATGTAATAAATTCATGCATTAATAATAGGTATGTAGAAACTTTTGAAAATTTGAAAATTAAACATGAAAATCTATTATTACAAAATAAATGTGAAAACAATTGTAAGTATTTAGTCATATTTAATACAAATATATATACAAAAAATAATTTTGATGTTTAATATTATACTCAATTTTTATCCAAATACCAAACTAAATAAAAAAATTATTCAAAATTAAATATCAAATAAATTCTGAATACTAAATATCAAATATCAATAAATGAAATAACAAAATTTCGGTATAATAGTATTCTGAATTATTTGCAGAAACATACACATTTTTTGTACTTTGATAATTTTAGTATAAAATATTTCATTTCTAGCTATTTTAGTTCAATAAGTTCTAAAATAATAATTTTGGTCCAAAACATATAATAACGAGTTCATTTATTAAAATTGACTCCCTACTAAAGTCAAATACTACTTAGATCACGTATCTAATATAGTTTTTTTAAATAATATTTAAAAATTTCTTGAAAAGTGGTGATTTAAAAATTAATATATAATTATGCAGTTGGCCACGCGCAGAAACTGGTAGTGCTTCTGTAAGCTTCTACTGATGACGATTCATCTATAAAAGCGGTGGACTTCGTCAAGTGTTCGCCGTCTTGCGCCACCGCAATCAAGCCGTTGGCTCCTTTAAATTCCCACCGTCATTTTGCGATGAATAAGGAACAACCGGAGCAGCATGCGGACCCTAATTCGATTCCACTTCAACCACTAGAACAAGAGCAGCTACTAGGAGAAGAATCCCTTCGTCTATTACCCTCGGAAGAGTCTTCCTCCTCATCTGTTTCGCTCGAGATAGGACGATTAGAAGGAGAAGGTGACAGCGATAAAGAAGCGGCATATGAGGCATCCCAGAAAGTCCCTATCGGCGATTCTGAATTGGGCTCCGTAGATTACTCTAGCACGCCTCCATTCTCGTTCAGAAAGTTATGGCTTTTCACTGGTCCAGGTTTCTTAATGAGTATAGCGTTTTTGGACCCGGGAAATCTCGAAGGGGATCTTCAAGCAGGGGCAATTGCTGGCTATTCGCTTCTCTGGTTGCTTATGTGGGCAACGATTATGGGTCTAATGATTCAGCTGCTTTCAGCGAGATTAGGGGTTGCTTCAGGCCGGCATTTGGCGGAGCTCTGCCGGGAAGAGTATCCTCGTTGGGCGGGGCTTATTTTGTGGATCATGGCGGAGGTTGCCTTGATCGGTGCAGATATTCAGGAGGTGATTGGAAGTGCTATTGCTATTCAAATTCTCAGTCGAGGAGTTTTGCCTCTCTGGTTAGGGGTTTTGATCACTGCTTCTGACTGGTAAATTTTAAAATGAATTTTTGTTTCACAGAATGCATTCTTAACAAGTTCTGATTTCTGAAGATAGAATTACATTTATCCCTGTCAATGAAGCTGGAATTTTCATCTGTTTTAAATACTTCTTTATCCGATTTTCTTGTTTTCGTATTGTTTTAACATCGAGAATCACTTGATTATGATCTTATTTGTGCAGTTTCGTATCCACATACCTTGATTCTTCTGCATTCCATTTTTTCATTGATTTTAACATCAGTTGATCTTGCGGTTTATTTATCCGAGATGATTGTATTTATTCTTGTTCGTTACTCGGTATACGATTTCTGAGAATTTTCTTCGGTTTGTGCAGTTTTATATTTTTACTTCTTGAAAATTATGGTGTGAGGAAGTTGGAAGCTCTTTTTGCAGTACTTATATCTACGATGGGCTTATCGTTTGCTTGGATGTTTGCTGATGCTAAGCCTAGTCCGAAAGAACTTCTACTCGGTTAGATACGTAACTATGATCTATGTTGAAATATAGCATTGTCCCACATTGGAAAATGAATGTAATTTGGATTCGTTTATAATAGGGAAGGGGTATTATAGTAAATGACTTGTTCAATTCTTAATTTCAGCCCGACTCTACAATTTAAAGAGCAACTTATATGAATCATGATCCCTTACTCTTTCTCAGGTCTTTTGATTCCGAGGCTTAGCTCAAGAACAATCCGTCAAGCAGTCGGAGTCGTGGGGTGTGTTATAATGCCACACAATGTATTTTTACACTCGGCTTTAGTACAATCCCGGGAAATCGACTCAAGAAAGAAATCTCAAGTTCAAGAGGCACTCAACTATTACACCATAGAGTCATCTTTCGCCCTTTTCATCTCATTCGTAATCAATATATTTGTCACCTCCGTTTTCGCAAAGGGTTTCTATGGAAGTAAACAAGCAAGCTATATCGGACTCGTAAATGCGGGACAATATCTCGAAGAGAAATACGGTAAAGGGATATTTCCAATACTCTACATTTGGGGTGTGGGATTATTAGCTGCAGGTCAGAGCAGCACAATAACCGGAACATACGCAGGACAGTTCATTATGGGAGGTTTTCTTAACTTACGACTAAAAAAGTCGATTCGATCATTGATCACTCGGAGTTGTGCTATTATACCAACGATTATCGTAGCAGTGATCTTTAACAAATCGGAATCATCTCTCGATGTACTAAATGAATGGCTCAATGTTCTACAATCAATACAAATACCTTTTGCACTTATCCCACTTCTCACATTAGTTTCGAAAGATCAAATCATGGGAAGTTTCAAGATCGGCTTTTTACATGAGGTACATATTCGAGAATTCATCGAAAAAAACGATTGATTGCCGTTTTTATGTTTAACTTTGGGAATGTGTTATTATTCAGCGAGTTGCTTGGGCTGTGGCAGCTTTAGTTATCGTTATAAACGGATATTTGTTGCTCGATTTCTTTGTCTCGGAAGTAAATGGCGTGCTATTCGGTTTCTGTGTTATTGCTGGAACTGCAACTTATGTAGGGTTCTTGATCTATCTTGTTTTACATTACAAAAGAGAGCGTTCAAGTTGGCTTGTGAAGGGATAACTTTTTGCAATAGTTAGTGGAAATGTGAGTAAAGTTATATGATCTTTTTGTAGTTCTTTTTCATTTACTATATAAATTATGATATTACATATGATACATGTACAATAAATTGAATCAATGTGTATAAGTATAAAATGATGCATTCAGTCCATAGTTTGTAATGATGTGTTTAGTTCTAAAACTTTAAGTTTGTAGTATCTAACAAGTTAGATTTTCAAAGTTGCAAAATTAGTCCTAAATTTGATTTTGGCAAGGATCGAAATTTAAAACTTTGAAGATTAATTATGTCATATAAACTAAATTTTGAGATATAATTTATCAAAATTTATAAAATATGGTGAGCAATTTTGTTTTCTTACTACTTTTATGAACATAATTACCATATTTATAAAAATTAAAAACTAAAATTGTTAAAATCATGAAACCGTGGAGATCAAATTTAAGGATAACATATCAAATATGATACATGTACAATAAATTGATTCAATGTGTAGAAGCATAAAGTTATCATTATATTATGAGAAAATATGATGTCTTCGGTTTCTTAATTTTATAATTTTGGTAAATTTGGTTATCATAGTTTATAATGATATTTTTAGTTCTAAAACCTTAGTTCTAAAACTTTAAATTTTTTATATATTTGATTTTCCTAATTTACTGCATATAGCAAATTAGATTCTCAAAGTTGCAAAATTGATCCATAAATTTAATTTTGGAAAAGGATCTTATTTCTTAATTGTCAAAATTGAAAAACTTTGAATATCAATTATATCATATAAACTAAATTTTTGGGATTTATTTTACCAAAACTTATGAAAAATAAGTATCGTTTTGTCTTCTTAATACTTTGATTGTCACAATTACCATAATTATAAAAAATTGAAAACTAAAATTATCAAAATAATGAAATTTTGGAGATCAAATTTGTGTATAACCAATAAAAGTTGGTGTTTATAGAAAAAAAATGATTTGTTATAAATTTGAGGATAAGATATCAAAATTATAAAATTAATAAAACTAAAAGAAAAAACTAAGGATAACTTAATTATTTCTCAAATTATGAATTTAGCAGTGGTGATAAACAACATAATTTTTACAAAAATTAAACATGTTCATGAATCTTATATAAAAATAATAATCCAAAGCCCCATCAACACAATACATTTGGCAAGGAACCATTTAAGTTAAACAAATCTCAACTCAAAATCTATCTCATTCAACAGAAGCATCATCAACACTGATCATATTACACAATCGATAAAGCAACGCAGATTTGGACATTTGAGTTTCCCTTTCAAGTACCGTTATCAAATCCTTAACCGATATACTCCTCGAAACCCGAGGAACAACGACTTGATTTCGTCCAACTTTTCTAATCGAAGCTGCAGTTCCACAAACCAAAGAGTAACAAGATATTTAACACAAAAAACATCTGTTTTTCAAATGACTTACCACTACCCGTATTCATAACAGAAGCCGAGTTATCACGCTTATCGGATTCGGTGTTCTTAGCGGAACCAGATGATGCATTTAGGGAAGGATCTTTACTAGTTTGAGAAGCCGATGCTGTTTCGGATCCACCCTGTTTTTGCTTGGCTTCTATCATAAGTTGCCATCTTGACATCATGTCGCCTCCTCCTGTAGCAGCTCTAACAGCAACATTTGCTGCAGTAGCTCGCATTTTGTCGTCTTCTTCTTTGCTTGCCTGAGTAGATTAATTCGAGGGGATAAGAACTTGCAAAGAGAATGGAAAATAATAACCTTAGCAACCTTGGCTGCTCTTGCACGATTTTCATCGCTGTCTTTGTCGCCATCAATACCAGAAGCAGAATCCAGCTGTATTTTACAAGAGCAATATCATAAAGTTGAGTCAAAATCATCATTTGTACTTTATAATGCATAAGCATCAAAGGTTTACATCGTTTGGATTTTGTGACTTGTCGGTTTCGGCCTGTTTTTTATCCAATTCCTCGCGAGCTTTTCGGTTAATTGCTTGTATCTGTTGCCTAACATCTGAGGTGATTATAGTTTTGTGCCTTGAGTTCTCCGCATCTACTCGCTGCAAAAGATCCCAAAATTCAGATGAGATAAACTCAATGTTTTCATACCAGGCGGTACCGGTCACCGGATTTTCGGGTCTGAACTCGGGTTTTTTAGAGTCCGATCCAAAAAAATAAAATCACAATAAATTTTGGTATCGGGTAGTATGCCAGCGGTACAGGTCATACCGATCCAGACTGGTGTGAAACATTGGATAAACTAAGAAGCTCTAAAAAAGGGAGATGATCTAAATGAATTTCAAGATACAAAGAGAATGACAATGCACAAAAAACATGAAAGAAATGGGAATACTGTGACCTGCTTTGAGAGTCTGATGGTATTGGATATAAGCGAGCGCAGACGTTCTTCGACACACTAAAAAATGAAGTCACACGACAGAATGTAAGAAAGTCAACAAAACTTGTCGTAAGTAGCATTTCATTACTCGTTTAAAATAAAAGTACTACAACAAGCAAATAGCTAGGCCAGAAAAAAACGAATAGTGGATAAATTCCCTTCATGCAAATTTCAGACTAATAAATAGAGAAACTCATCACTGAAAAAATCAACACGCTGCATTGCTCCATAGAAAAAACAAAAATCCGGCATAGGAAGTACGAAAAATAATAAATGCTTACAAATGACAGGCATCGCTCGACGTCAGACGCTACACCCTTTAAACCACATTTTGCCACTGCAAGGAAAAATATAAATCAGTAAGAACTACAATCTACCAAGACTAATCATTGAAAACAAAAATCGAATGAAAAGAAAAAAACTATAAAGTTCTGACATATTTCCACCAGTTTCTTCTGAAGTGGAATCTTTTGCAAAATTAGCCTCTCTTCTTCTTCTTGAACAACACGTCTTGATGCCTCTGAAATCCGACCATCTTCTTTGGACCCAGAAAAGAGTTGTTCCTCTTCCTCCTATTTATGCATTTCAAAAGGATAACCAGATTCGCTATGCCAAACCAGATGCATGGATCGAATAACGAAATATTACCCTGAGATTAACTCCACTAACTGCAGTAACATCATTTAGGTGTTCGATGCTTTGATCAAGGGATCCTCCAGAAACCTTTTGCTTTTTACTGTGGAACCAAGAACAATGCAAAAGTTTGTTTTTCTTTTTTCTAAGAAAAAACTTAAGCAACATTGAAGGTTTCTTAATGTATTTAAATCACCTTGAAGGGGGAGAAGATACAGGTGTTTCCATTGGCTTCTTTTGTCCAACTACAGGCTTTTTGGGAGTCAATTTCGAACTATTTCCAGATCCAAGAGGAGAACTAATAGAAGACATCCGAGAATTGAACTGAAAGTCAGAAATAAGGTAAAAAAATTAGGCAATAAATTACCAATGTAAATAGCAAGAAATAACTGTAAGTAGATCATTCACATTAGCATACGATCAAATGATAAAACAGCAATGCAGCATGGGCATCAAAGAATGATAAAGTACCGGAATACTATTGTCCACTTGGATTGGCAATGAAGGCGAGCTAGAGGTCGTGGGCATCAAACTTGTAGGTGGTATCATTGCTACTCTAGATGACTGTGTATCAAAAGTTTCATTTGATTGATCAAATGGCTCTTTCTTAACATGGCTCAAAGATGATGGACGATGATTCTGAATCTGTTGAACAGGTATACTGCTGTTTGTCTGGGTAAGATTTACCCCCTGGGGTTTCTTAGAATCGCTAAGGGCCCAGTCAAACGTTGGCATGTTCATCATATTCACGTCCTGGATTGTAGGACCTAAGCTATTGGCAACCATGCTCGGATGAGATGTGGGTCTTATCTGGGAATCATAGGATAGCGTTCGAAGAGAGTTGTGGGGGAAGTGTGCCTGTTGCTGTTTATTAATAACCTGCGCTGGAAGGACAGGGTGTCTCCTGTCTTGACCAAAAGCAACTGGATTGGAGGCTGACATCTGGCTTCCATGCACTATCTTTGAGTCAAGTTGGCTATGGCCATCATCTGTTGGTACTTGTGCTGGGAAAAAGAAAAGGTAAATGAAAAATAAATAAAAAATGTTTATTATCCAAAAAGACTAATTGCAAATAAAGATGTTCATACTCGATGGAATCTGCGTTTGTTGTGAAGAGGCTTGCAGTGGAGATTGAAATTGACTGGAAGAAGTCTGAAAGTCCCTTTCAGTCTGATGCATTTTCCGCATTTCCTTAAATTAGTCTACAATGCACTAAACAACAACCATAAGGATGGTTTAAGCAAGGTAATTTTCACCAACCTGAGTCTTTAGTTTGTATACAGACATTTTTAACATCTGGTCCCCAACGATACCTCTCATGCTACGCACAAATCCATCTTTCGAGATCTCGTTTTTCTGTGAGCAGAGATAGTATGACTCACGAAGAGAAAATAGACATTCAAGATACTATGACTCACAAAGCTAAGAACCAACCTTCAATTTTATGTACAAGGTGGTAAGCTGCATAGCTCTATCCTTGTCAAGCTGGGGTTGAATGATAGGAAGCAACATGCCAAACGGGACTTGTTTGTGCATTCTCAAAGTGGCAGCCGACTGTTGATTGCTGGATGACATAGCAGATTCATTATTCATAACTGCCCCAGCTGCTTGTCGATTCAACATTGGCATAGCCTGCTCATCACTGAATCCCATGCTTAAATTCTGTTGGCTCCCTTGCCCCGTTGACAGATCATTTGTTCCCACACTTACGGATAAAGGATTTTGTAGTGTTTGCATCTGTGATTCTTTTTCAATATTTGGTTCAGAGTTTGGCTCTGGCATGTACGCAAGCTGCTTTCCAGTTTGAATACCATCAATTGGCTGAGGTACCATGAATTTTTTCTGTTCACCTAGCAATTGAGGTCCAGTGTGAACGGATTGGTCAGAAGGCAAAGAGGAGCTATCCTTTTCTCTGTTCTCAGAATCTGGCAATCCCTTTTGCAGCTCAATTTGAGGTGGAGGTTGGTTGTTCTCATTATCCATGACATTCTGATGGCTTCCAGAATTAACAATTCCAACATCGCTGGATGTTTGCCAGTGTTGTAGAGTATGGCCAGTAATCTGATCACTACCTTTAAATAAGGAAGCTGCAGTTTTTAAATGCATAATATATCATGAATCTTTTCAAAAATAATTTGCAAACATGGATAATTATAACTAGAAAAACNATATAAGGGTATAGTATTATTTTATATAAATTATGATAATGATATCACAATTCTATAAAAAAAATTTAAAAATTCATGATTATCAAATCTCTTATTCACCAAATACAACATCTCACTTTTTAAAATAACCCAACAATTTTTTATAATTTGAATTTTTTGATGATTTTAGATTTATGTGCTCTTGAAAGCAAGATAATCACCATTTTCTTTTGATTTTTGGTACTTATTACTCTTAATCCTATTCTTTAGTGCTTGTATTCTAGAAATTATTGAGATTAAAATATAAAAATTTAACACTTGTCTGCATCCATTGAAATTATTGAGGTGAACTGATCGTGATTTAAAAAAACTGTTTTTGAAACAGCGGTGCAGTGATCGTGATGTCATAAAATGATTTTATTGTTCTTATTTTTAAATAATTGTTTATAACTTACAAATTATTTTTCATATTATTTTATGATAAATTCGTTATTTCAAAACTACATTTTTAAATTGTTATATATATTTTTATAGTTTGAACATGTAATTGATAGAATATAAGAAGTTATTGATAAAAAATATTTTTTAAAAAATATAACTGCGTTTTGATGGCCGTTGGGTTAACCTGGCTGTGAACTCACCGCTGTTTTCTGCGGTCACATGAACACAATTATTAATGATGTTTGGTTAAAATATAATACAACTACGGTACGTTTACCGCACTGGACGGTGGATTGGATTTCCAAACATCACCGTATAAAAGTATAAATCTAATATTTCAATATTTCATTATAAAAGTATAAATCTAATAGTTTCCACATAATAAAATAAGTATTAGATATTTCAAGTTCAAATAATTTGATCATTTTACATATACTTATAAACTATATAATTTATATCAAATAATTATTTACATGTAAATTGGATTAATGATCCATCATGGATTCGTAGGACTACCCTAGGCAAGTTAAGTGTTTCATAATTTATGGCAATTTGGTATTTTTCTAATAGAGAGTCAATTCTACAATTCTAATCTTCCATGTAGATAGAGGTGGTCATGTGCCGGTCCAACTCCACCGAGGACCCAACCCGTAAAAATGGGTCATCCTGTGAGTTGACTCGCGAAAAATAGGTGTACGAATTAGGTTGTAAAAATCAACTCGTCAGCCCTTAGATGTCTATTCGTATGGATAAATGGATTGATATGAGTTATTTTTTTAAATTTTAGAATTAAAATTTAATTTTTATATTTATAATTTATATTATATCAACATATTGACGGGATTGGACCCAATTTCAAACCCATCGAATTAACCCGTTGATGTGTCTAGAAAGTTTATTAACTTGTTTACTCATAAATATTGACCAATTCGACCGATTTAACGGGTATCCATTGGATAGGAACGGTGCCCACCCTACTTATAGAGTACAATTTTTTTATTTTACGTTTCTTTTTTTCTCGTGGAAGATTATGGATCCATTACCGGTTCAGATCCAAATTCAATATGGGCCGGCCCGATCTAACATACAACTTTTTTAATGCTAGACATCCCAAAACCTTCTCCTCCGACAACTCTACTTTTGGATGGGGAAAAAGAAGATATAAAGTTTATAAAAAATATTCTTATTTTTTGAAGTAAAAATAATATAAATTAAGAATAATTAAAATATATATTTTTTTATAAATAAATTAATTATTTTATTATTTCAACACATATTCGATATACTAATGATTGATATTAGATGGATTTATATTAAAATAAAGTGCAAAATCAAAATTAGCAGCATGTTGCTTTGGGCCTTTGGTAGCTTTTTAAATTTATATTAGTTTTTCAGAAAAAGTAAATATTATATATTTAATATCACCCTCATTACCATTCTATCACGGCTTTTATAGAGAAAAAGCGAATTTTGCAATCAATATTTATTATTCCTCAGATTTCAAATGGAATATTTCAATAATTATTTATTATTAAATTGTTTTTAATAATTTCTTATAAGATTCATACACCGTAAAATAAGTAAAAATCATAATTTTACTCTATAAATAAATTATTTTCATTATTCAATTAAAATACATTATTGAACTAATTACCGGGAAAGACGCCGCGAACGCAACCTCCAAAAGAGAAGGGGGTCCCACCGATCGTGGAGATAAAAAGAATGACGTGGATCCCACCGACTCTGGAAGAGAAAAGGGATCTGATGACGTGGAACCCACCGTTTTTTGTTTGGAAAAGAATAAAACCTCCTAAAACTCGCCTTCTTATCATATCTAAATTATCGTGAAAATATTTTTATTCTAAAATTGCGTTATAATTAACATTAACGCAAATTTGGTCAATTTATTTTTATAATTTTATTTATTTTGATTTATAAAATTTTATGATTATATAAATTTTGATCCCAAAGCACGAAGATAAACAAAACTGATTTTAATACTTAATTTTTTTGTAAAATTAGTACTTAAAATTTCAATTTTAACAATAACGTTCTTCGTTCAAAATCAATTTTTTTGGGATTGGTTTACCATTTTATAGATCTGACTTGTCAAATTTGATAAAATCTTAATGTTTCGAGACTAAATATGCCTTTAAAAAGTATGATAATCATTTTCTCATTCTTTAATTTATTATATTCACAAATCAAATGCTTTATAGATTAAATTACATTAATTTATATATAGTTTATGTTATTTATATATACATTTCATATTCTAGAATAAAGTTTATGTTTACATCCTTAATCTCAACATAGTATAAATCGACCGGATTAAAAAGTGATCAATTCTCGATTGCAAAGACGATAGTTTAAGAGCAAAAAAAAATAGAGAAAACATTTTATAGATTTTTAATCGCAAAAATAAGTATCTTTGAATTCTAAAATGTAAAATGATCAAATAATCAAATATTTAAAAATGCAATGTAACAAGAGTTTCAACTTTCAATGCTTATCATGTCATAAAATGATGATCAAATTTAAGATTAATTATATATTTTATTTGTAATCTTTAAAATGACTCATTTAAATTACGAATGCAGAAATAGTATATGTGTTTAAGTTGAGATAATTAACAAAATTAGAATATATTAAAAAATAAAAAATAAAAAGAAATAAAACTTTATTGTACCAATGTCTAATAGGCATGGCTGCAACACCATTACACATAGCATGCACAAAATTGGGAGAGAACAAACCTGAACCGGACACGGGCACCGACCGGTGTCCATTTATTATAATTATTTATTATATTAGTATAATATCAGCAAAAACTCAACGAAATAAGTTGAGAAGTATTGGCTCTTTACTACCGCCACGCCGTCGTCCCAACTCCGTCGATACTTCCGAAACACACGAGTCCGTATTCCGCGACGTCAGAGCTGCTGCACTAAACAAGCTCTTAGACCCATCTCCGGTGATATGGTTAGAATAACCGGCGAGCACCGCGTCAACCGCCGCTTGACAGATATGCCAGTTACCGGAAGTCAGCAGCCCCACCGCGCCGTCAACTGGGTTTACCGTCCGTCCACAGGCTTCGAATAGCAGAGATTGGAACAAAGCTAGAGAAGGTAGAAACAAAAATTAAGATACGTGCAGAAAAAGAACATATAATTCGATCTGTTTACCGGGTCTTCTGTTTTCCGGCACGGCGGAGATAAAGGACATGAGATCGCTACGGCCGAAGAACTTGGAAACGAATAAAGTAGCGTGCGATTGGGACTCTGGGTTCTGGATCCAATCTAAACATGGTTTTAGAATGCATTTCTCGCTGCATCCTCTTCTCAGAACTCGGCAGCCATTGCAGCTCATTTTTTTCACTGCCGAGCTCTTATTTAGGGTTCAAGTCAAAAAAGCGAACGTGAAGAAAATGGAAGTTGGGTTAGTTATAAAGGAAATATGACGAGAAAAGTAACCATGGTTTGGTTGGGGAATAATATTTATATTATTATTTTAGAGAAATAAGATAATTTAGAAAGAAAGAAGTCATAGTGGATCCTTTATCAAGAAAGGAAAATGAACGCGGCGTTCAGGGAAGATATCGGGTTTGTTTGATACCGCGATTAAATCAACGGTGATGTGCGGTGAGATGTTCAAATCGTAAATTTTTAATGCACACAAAACACAAGCTTAATTACGATGTGATAATCGTTAAAAAACATCGATATCATCACAGTTGTTAAAACCAATTGTGACTTCATCGTGATTTTGAAAAAGACTTATTTACCTTTAATTCCATTAATTATAATATAATTATATTTACTATTATATATATATATATATTAGTATATTAACATTTTTACATAAATCACTATTATACCAAACATATTTAAAAATTCACGATCATCATATCTCACCACACCTCACCACATATCACCACGCCGCAATTTTAAAAAGCTAAACCAAACAAACCAATCATATTTAGTTCTCATATTTGATCGTTTTAACATAAACGGTTCTCAATATTTCAAAATTTTGGCAAATTTCAAAACTAGTCTACAAAATTTGAGGATCAATTTTGTCACACACACATTAATCTTGAGTACTTAATTTACCAAAATTTACGAAATACGATGACTAATTTTGCCAAAAAATCAAAATTATTGGATTAGTTTTATCTTCAAAAAAATTTGAGGACTATATTTGCTAAAATTCAGATATCTTGAAAATTAAATGTGTCGAATTATACAAATTTTGAAGATGTTAAATGTCATTTGCCCATTAAAAAATGATGAGCTTGTTCTCATTTACTTAATCTAACCCATAAAGGTACATTTGAAGAAGAATAAAAACAATGAACCAATTATGAAATGCCATGGCATGGAATGGAAGAAAAAAACATCAAGTCAGTCTTAGTATAAGAACTAAAACCTACACTAATCCCACAAATTCGAGTCCGCCATGTTTAACATACCGCCTGTTCGTTTCCCGTCAAAGACAATGGTTAACACTGTTGATTTATAATTTATTAATATAAAAAATCAATATCATAATAATTAAATATATTTCATACAAAACATAAATTAATTATTTTATAATCATAATTTTTAATATCTTTAACGTGGCAAATTTAAAATATCAATATAAAATTAAATAAATTTTAGGAATCAAAATTTTTATATCGTACAAAAGTATAGATTTATTTGAAATATTAATATAGTGGAAAAATAATGAATTAATCCTCACAAACTTGATAAGTACAAGTTTAGCAAACAAGATACATATTTTTAATGAATATTATTTAATATTCAATGTGTTTTCGCTAAAAATACAAAAATAGAACAAATATTTTTTTTGTCTAAGATAGTTTTGCATGTATATATAAAATTAAGTATAAACGAATAATTTATTTTGTATGGCAGTAACCATGCGGGTAGTGGGATAGATATATGTAAAACAACTACCCGTTTCGTTTAAGACATGCAATTAATTTTACAACCCGTTACACATCCATCATTTATTTAAGTATCCAAATAAGCTCAAATGGGGTGATTATCTCGTGGATAGCGGGACGAATAACCTAAATTACACCTCCATCACTTGCAAAATATAATATAAAAATACTTATTAATTATTATTAATATCATCCAATTGTTGCTATGTCGTATGCTATGTTTGTGGGCATTTTTTGGGCCGCCTGATCGGGACGGTCCAATCGGTACCCGTTTTAATAACGATCCACTCAATAGAAAAAAACTATAATTTACTAATTTGAAATCAACCTATTTTTCTACATTTTTTTATTCTTATCGTAAATCAAGAATCACTCCTAAACCTTAATCATCCCGCTTTCTCTTTTAAATTATAATTTAATCAATGATTTGACAAGAATACATCACACGAGAAGGTAGAAGAGAGCATGAAAAACTAGTTATATCTACGAACAACCAAAAAAATGATTATGGTATAATGTTGCAAATATGTATTTGATTCGTTGTTTTCCTTATTGTTAGGTATGCATGATTTAATTTTTTTATTTTTTGAAATATATGAACGATTCGATACCGGTCGGTTAAACAAGTCCGAACAAACCAATAATATATCGGTCCAAAAAACAGTTAGTGGTTCACAAACATATGTGGTATGTTCTTGTCAATGCCGTGAAAATATTTTTAAAATTTATTTTGTAAAATACATGTCCTAAGAAATAATTGAACTCTTAAGCTATCTTCCAAAAACTAATAAATGTCAATTTAACCATTATAATTATTTATTACAAATCAATAAACTCTAAAAAATAATTTCAATTCACTATTTTATTTATATATTTATATAATAAATATATAAACTAAATATTATTCTATTTTATCTTTAAAAATATTAAAAAGACAATTTTTATTTGATTTCATTGTTAAAGGCTAAAGCTAAGTAAACCTTCTTCTTTTGCAATAAAAACACATTTTGTAAGTGTTTTGTCAGGACAAAATAAGAAAAGTAAGATAAGAGAAGCAAATCAAGGAATTATGGAGTTTTTTGGACAAAATAACAGTGTCAGATTTTTGATCGCTGTTACTGCAATTTTTTTCCCAGGAATTATGTGATCGCTGATTTCAGAATGACAAAAGAATTGTACTAATGGTTCTACTTGGGCTCAAAGGAATTCAATTTTTGACGGAAAAGTGAAACTCAGCCGTGATTTCTTCGCCGGATGTGGGCTCTCCACTTCGTCTTCAAACACGGAAGGCAACGCCGGAAGATTCAAATCAAAATCACGGCGTGTAGACCTCAAACCTTCAGAAGAAGTCGAGTGACTACTCGCCGCCGTAGAACCACCCTCGTAGTGGCGACGCTTGTGTCCTCCGAGGGCTTGACCAGTCGGGAAACACTTATGACAGATGGAGCACTCGTGGGTCTTCGTTGATCCAGTACCGGAATTTGAAAAATTAGAAGTCGATTTCTCATCTCCGGCGTTATTCTTACGGTGGCTCGCCTTATGTCCGCCCAAAGCTTGATAAGATGAGAAAGTTTTTTCACATACAGAGCACTTGTAAGTCAACGCTTTGGTTCTCTCCGGCGAGGAACGGGCTAGCATAATAAGACATAAGGCTAAGTACTCCTCCTCGGTTAAGTCGTGACTGCGTTGACGCTTGCTTCTCTTGCCCTTTGTCCATGAGTCCAGGTAGCGGAAGCCAGCGTCGGTGTCCATGGGGAAGGAAGGAGGAGGTCCGGTGGGAGAATTCAAAGCTTGAAGCGCCATAGAAGTAGAGGAAACAGAAAAGTAGATGTTCAACTCTGAGATTGGTTTGAATCAGGTAAGAGTGAAGAGTATTATTGTATTTATATAGAGAATAGTTGAGTGGAACTATAGTAAGATTGATTCCCACGTCGGGGGAGGGTGAAACTGACTTGGTCTAAGTCAAAGACGGCTGTACGCGGTCTCGATAGAAGAAGGCAAGTTGCAGTGTAACACCTGATCCCCGTTTTTAATGCTGCGCAGTCCCCCGTTCATATTGAATTGAACCTCGGGCCAGTCTTTGCCAAATCCAAACATTACTTTTGGAAAGTTTTGTCATCATCTTCACTTACTTTAAGCTAAGCAATGGCTTCACAGTTGCAGGCCTTATGGTATTAAGTAATAATGAAATAATCCCGTTTGATCCAGAGAGTTGATGGTTATCCACAACAATGGTAGTTCCAAAACCAATCTGGTGGTGTAATCTGTCGTTTTAAGAGGAAAAAAGGTTACAGATTCTGGAGGAATCATGTAAAAAGCCACTGCAATTCATAAGCGATCAGATGAAGAAATCCTCATTCCTTTTGAGTTTTGAGCATCATTTCAAATTTCAATCATGGGTTTTGGTTACATTGGATGGTAGCCTAGAAATGAGTATTACCCAAATGAAGAGATGAATGAAAAAAGGAAGAAAATGCATCATTTTTATGTAGTTCTTCTGCAACTACCAACCACAAATGTCCGCCTGCGTCTTTTTCAGCAGAAATTTCAGTTTTGTACGCCATTGAGGGTTTTCGAGGGTAAACTCGTCTGTTACAGGGGTATTTCCGTCAATTCCTACTGCTCACCTAACGCCATTTTCCCTACTACAAGGAGGGTGCGTTGGTTCTTCTGTGGTAGGTCAATTGGTGGAGCGGCGGCGGAGGACGGACGTAAAATGAGTTCGACTCATTTGGAATCGTCGGATCTTCACGTTGTCGATGATCGAATCAATCGGATCTCGTCGTCGATCAGGGTCATACCTGATTTCCCCATTCCTGGTCATACTCTTATCCTTGCGCTTCAATCTAACAATTTTCTCCTTAACTTGAATTTCATGCTTTTGGTTTCCAAACTGTGACAGGGATTATGTTTCAGGACATAACGACCTTGTTGCTTGATCCTCTTGCGTTTAAGGATACAATTGACCTGTTTGTTGAGCGCTATAAGGATAAAAATATAACTGTTGTTGCGGGTGAACTTCTTTGATTCATCTTCTAAGCTGTTTTTAAGTGAAATCTGCATTTTCCTTCACTTTCTGAATCTGATAGTGGTATCTGATGCAGGCGTTGAGGCTCGAGGTTTTATCTTCGGTCCTCCAATTGCATTGGCTATCGGGGCAAAATTTGTTCCAATGAGAAAGCCTAAAAAATTGCCTGGTATTCCATTGTTAGCTTTTGTTTTGTTCATCTTCCTCCCCACATTGAAGGATTTATTTATAACTGTTATCTTAACAGGGGAAGTAATTTCAGAGGAGTACTCCTTAGAGTATGGTACGGATAAGATGGAGATGCACGTCGGAGCTGTGCATCCGGGGGAAAACGTGATTATTGTTGATGATCTTATTGCTACTGGGGGAACGCTATGTGCTGCGATCCGCCTCATTGGTATGATATTTTCATCTTAAGTGAATATCTTGGCTTTAGTGATGGAAATGCTTCACTTTCATGCCCTTTTACATATTCGTTTGTTTTGGATTGCTTTATTTGAAGAAAAGTTGTGATTTATTGATCTGCCTTTGTCGTCATTTTATGTAATTTTTTGGTTATTTTACGATGAAACTTTACGAAGTGCATTGAAATACCGTTTCTCATCATGTCCGAACGGGTGGAAAATGCTTCACCTTTAATGCCCTTTTACATATTTGTTTGCTTTATTTGAAGAAAAGTTGCGATTCACTGATCTGTATTTTTTCGTCATTTTACGTGATTTTTTGGTTATTTTACGGTGAAACTTTTCGAAATGCATTGAACTACCGTTCCTCATCGTGTCTGAACTAGTTGAGTTTAAATCGCAGAGCGTGTTGGAGCACATGTCGTCGAGTGCGCTTGTGTTATCGAGTTGCCAGAACTCAAGGTATGCTTAGAATCCCACTACTTGTTCATAATGGGATTCATTCTTGTTTGCCAAATCTTCAGTAAGTAAAACTGGCTCATATTCTTTCAGTATTCGTTTCGATGCCGAATATTCAGAAATAAGTACATTTACGACTATAATTCGATGTTTGATATTAGTGTGATCTGAAGTTAGATTGCTTTCATGGCTTCATTGCTGTTTAGTTATGTGTTATTTGATTTCCAGGGACGACGGAGATTATCCGACAACCCGTTGTTTGTTCTAGTGAGTTCAGTTTGACGCGACGAATGGCTAAAATTTTCGAAAGGGTGGGTTGTGTTTGCTTATGGCCAAAATTATTGGTGCAAAACTTTACAGATTTTTGTAATGTGTGTTATTTTTGCATTGAAATTTTACAGATTTTTGTATTAGTTATTGCATTTTAAAAAATGGGCAACCTCATTTAAGATTTTGTCATTTTTGTTACACATGGATGTTAAATGGGTAGGGTTTGATCAAATCCACACCCGCTCCATCACTAGTAACTTCAAATCCATATCCGCTCCAAATCCGCATTGTGTTTCAAAATGTAAATCCATATCCTACCATTGCAGATATCCGTCCCACGGCGAATAATCCAATCCAAGTAAAAAAAAATCATAAAATAATGAAACTAATTTAAATTATTTTTATAATAAACAAATAAGAATGTTGATTTAATTTATATATTTTATCAATATTATATTATGTTCCAAAATAGTCCAAAATCTCTAATAACATCAAAAGCAATCAATACAACTAAAAACATCTTTCTTAATCTTGTAATCCTTCATTTTTTTCATTGTCTTCGTCATCTTCACTATCTTCAAAATGAATCACTAGTGAACAAGAAAACATATTAATTGAATTGTAATATTATCAAACATGTATTAATAAATATATCTGTAAATTCAGTTCAAAAAAATAAAATAAACCTATCTATAAATAATTCAATGTAATATGTAGAAAAATTATGTTTACCTTTTTCATCATATATCCAATTTTGCAAGCAAACAAAAGCTTCAATAATAGTAGGATGCAACTTGTTGCGATGTGGACTTATAATACGACAACATGTACTAAAAGCAGATTCTGAAGCTACAGATTTAACTTGAATGGCAAAACATCTTTTGCAATAACTTGCAAGGTTGGATATTTCATTCCATTATATTTCCACCATTCAAGAAGATTGAAATTTGAAGAAAATGGCATCACATCATCTAAATAATGATCTATTTCATTTTTGAAAGATGTTCTATTAGTTCTCTTAGACTTTACAAAATCAGCATAAGATTGCATGTATCCACCACTTGATCCAACGCTAACTGAAACACGTTCCGTAGTGTTTCCTTTCCGAAGCTGATTCTCCAAAAATCAAACTTGAACAAATATTTACAATTTCGGCAACATAAGTATCACTTTTTTCCCCATAAAACTTGGCATAATAAAACTCTAAGAGATATGTCTTATGCCTAGAATCCAACAAACAAACAACACTCATAATTCCATGTATTGTGCTCCAATATTTCATGAAATTATCTCTCATCTTAGATGTCATGTCTCTTGTCAAGTTATCATCATCATGAAGCCAAGAATCCAAAGCCAATCGAATTTCACATAATTGAGGAAAATACAAATTTGCAATAAGATAATTTGAACCTAGAATCAATAATCACAATTCAACATATTAAATACAAATATATAAAACATAATGCATATGAAATACGTGAAAACAATTTTGTGACCTCATAAAAAATCTTCAACTTCTCAAAAAGATTGGATGCATTTAACCAATCATTTTCTAATAAATTAACTTTGTATTTTTGTTCTCTTTGCTCCAATCTATAGAAAACCTCTTTATAAGGTATAGCGCTTTCAAGCATAATATATGTTGAGTTCAATCTAGTTTTGATATATAAAGATAATTTTTTAGATGTCAATACTTTAAGCTAACGAGATGTGTCTTCGAACTTCTCCATTCTTTTTGGAGTTGCAGTCCAATATACAACACTTTCACGGATTTTTTCAATCTGAGTCTCAATTATGGATAAACCATCTTACACAATCAAATTTAGAATATGAGCACCACAACGCATATGTACGTAACTACCATTCAACATCAAAGCATTACTACCAAGATGATCAATGATTAGTTCCATAACTCTAGTATTCACAGAACAATTATCAAGAGTAATTGTGCATATTCTTCTATCAATATTATCCATCAAACAATTAAGTAAATATTCACAAATCACTTTTTTATCATGCGGAGCTGACACGTAACAAAATCTATAAGACAAATGTATGTAAAAGAGAATAAGGACATGAATATTATTGAAATAATTGAATATATTTAAAATGTTAAACTAAAATATCTTAAAATCATTTTATGCATAATCCAACTATCATCAATAAAGTGAGTTGTCACTGCCATATATCCTTTTGTTTGATGATCTGATGTCCACATATCTGTGGTTAGACATATTCTACATGCACTTGCTTCCAATTCATTTATAACTGTCATCTTTTTCTCATTATAAAATTTGAGTATGTCACTCCGAATCGTATTACGAGAAGGAATCCGAAATAAAGGCTGCAACATGGTTACAAAAGTTTTGAAACCTTTATGCTCCACCATTGAAATAGGATATTCATGTAAAATAATCATTTTCATTAGCTCTTTACAACTCATTTCTTGATCAAACAAGGAATAAGTTACCAATAATTTATCATCTATCTTTTTTTGATTCACCTTCAAGATTGCTTGTCGAATATCCAATGGTTGTAGTCGTTTTTTGCACTTTCAGCATGATTTTTTAAATGTGTGGTTCCACTTCTAACTTCAGAGACAAATGCTTTTGAACAATAATTGCAAATTGCCTTCAACTTTTCATCAATTTGAGATTTCTTAAAGTGTGACCAAACTTTATATGAGAATTTTGATGTATCATATCCCACCTCCGTTATATTGTCACGCATCTCTTCGTCATTTAACAAATGAGTACTGGAATTTGCTAAATTTTCCATAACTTGTGGAGTGTGATTTGTTGAAAGTTGGTTTTCTTCTATTGTGGACATCATACTATGATGAAAAATAAAAAAAGATTAGCTCAATCTTGAATAATGATTCTACTTAATAAATAAAAAACTTAAATCCTAGATAAAATATCACAAATAAAACTAGTAAACAAACAATATCAAAGAACTATAATAAAAACAATATGAAACTTTTTACATATTGAGAACTTGTTGAACAATTTATCTTATTTCATAGGTTATTTTTTTGTGATAATTTATATTTTTAGGGCTTGTGACAATTCAAAAAACTATACAAATAGAACAACAAGAAATCTAAATTTCATTCTAAGAACAAAACCTTACATCCTTAAAAAGAATGGTATTTTCAAAAATATATCTTTGGTTGGAATTCAAAATAAACTAAAAATGTGATAAAATAAAATCATTGTTCTAACAACAATCTTGTAATTGCACAAGAGATATGTTCTTACCGTTTCAACACACGATGATTTTCTTCAATTTGTGTAAGATGTGTACAAACTTGAAACTTGTATGGAATGAAAGAGTTCTTCCCACTAATTTTTTCAAAAGCTTGTATGGTGTTTCTCCTCTGGACTATTCTTCTCCTCTGGGCAGTAACCGAGACGCTATGGATAGACTACTCGTGTTGAACATTGCCATTTCATTTTAAAAAATATTGTTTTGTCTTGTTAATCACATCATTTCACTTTATAATTAAAATATTTTATAAAAAAGTGAATATGTGTTGTTTACATTTTTAGAATATAAATATTGAGTTTTAATTTAAATGTATTATTGGCGGGTATAATAGGTGTGGATTTGGGTTTGAATAAAAATCAACATCCGCCCCGCCCCATTATGAGTTTGTCATTTTTAAACATTTACCCTCCCTATACCCACGAAAAATCCAACCCTCACGGGTAGGGTAGGGTAGGATATCTATCGGGTTGAGTTTTTTTGACATCCCTATTTTTGTATGATCCGTCAAATTTGCTTTCCAATCTTTCTTTGTCAGATATATTCTTCAAATTATTTTAAGGTAAAATTAGTTATTAAATTTTGACTTTTTAGTGAAATTAGTCATTCGTATTTCGTAAATTTTAGTAAACCTAATACTTAAAATTTAATATGTATGTGTATTTGTTTTGCCACATACGGATTGAATTTACTAATTATTGGAAACATTTGGAATTGTTTTTATTAAAACAATCAAAATATGTGAATTATAAATGTCAAAATTAAAGTTTATAGATAAAATGTACAAAAATCAAAATTTTGGTTATTAATCACTCTAAATTTTGGTCATTTTCTCTTACAAAATTTATGATACAATCTGTACATGCTTACCTGTAGAATCATTTTTTTTAATTATAATAAGAATGATTATTTAAATATTATAATAATATATTTTTGTACCAACCCTCTGAAATTAACCTACTCTACTGATCTAGATAGTAATTTCTAATGAATATCATTATATAAAAAAATTATCAAAAGTTAATTTTGATAAATTTGATCTCAAAATTTTTTTAATTTGATGATTATAATTCACAAAATTTGGTTTGTCAAAAGAAATCTTTCTATTCTCCATAGTTTTCAAAATGTGTACTCAATCTTCATTGTGTGTGTTAACACATGATCCCTATTGTACAATATTGAAAATTGAAATATCTAAAATAACACATTTGGTTCCCGTAATTTAAATATTATAGCACATACGGTCCCTAATACCCTTACTAGTTCTCAAAGTTAAAATTTAACGATAATTACGATCATCAATTGATTTGGCTAAATTAGTACAAGCAAAGACAAACTCGACTTAAATGCCTAAACGATATTAACAACGTCAAATGATGTCATTACAATAGAGATGACAAAATTTATCAAGTTAATGAACTTAACGGACGGTACTTACAATGCATGTAAAATATGATAACTAGTTTTGTATATCAAAATTTCAAGACTAATTCAAAATTATCTGATTTTATAAAAAATTCAGAATTTGGGAACTTAGAATCTCAAATTTGAAAATTAAATACATTATTTTCTCTAAATGACTGTTGTACAAAATTTACTAAACCTTGATAATTTTGGACTATTTTATGTTATTGGGCCTGATTTGAAAGGATTGTTATCCATAGATGAATATATTGGGCTTTAAATTGTTGAAGCCCAATTTGTGCTAAGGTCCAGTATATTGCGATACACGAGAATCGAGACGGCTGTGTGAATTGCATCGTTTCTCTGCGCAGGCGACTACTTGTCTTCATTCTCATCGCCAAGTTTGTCGGAAATCTTGAAGCAATTGTTAATTAATATCTTTCTTTGGTTGGATAGTTTGTGTTTTCAGAATTACTTTTTGTAAGGTTTTGGAATTTGTGAACTTAACTTGAGAAGTGTTTGTTCAGAGGGGATGTCGAAGCCATCGAGTGGTGTATATCAGATAGCCGATTCAAGTTATTCCCATAGGAAATTCATTCCTAATGATGATTTCCAGAATACACCTTCGCACAGAACACTTTCTGGCTCATTTCGCACGATTAATACTGGCGGCGTCACTGGGCAACCCCCGGTTGTGTCGAGTAGCAGAGTTCGTATTGGGGAAAACGGGGAATTGGTTAAAAAAGATGCTTCTAATGGTAGTTTTGTAGTTTATTTGCCTCAAGATGAGGCAGTGGCTGCTGGGCTTGGACTAGAGGAGGGTGGATTGGATCCTGTCGAATCGCAACGCATGTTTGATTTGTTGAATAGGGAGTTGTCTCGGTTGCTGAAGTTGCATCCTAAAGAGTTCTGGAGACAAGGTCATTTTTTGTTGTTGTGATCAAAATTTCTTTCTTTAGTTATATACTCTGCTTTGTTGAGCGCTGTGTTAATGGCTACAGTTTAAAATACTAGAATTTGATACGTGCAGTTTTTACTGATGAGTCACTACATGCCTTCCTTGAGAGTTTTCTCAAGTTCAGAACTAGGTGGTTTGATTTACCCCACCGCCGTGGGCATGGGAATTCAGCTGGAGTAATTGTTGGTGAGATGGATCTTTGTCGTAGAGTATTCATGGTCTTTTATCGCTTGTGAGTTTTCGTAGAGCTTCTTGTTTTGCAAGCTTGTTTAGAATAAGATGACTTAGAATTTTCTTCTGTAGATCATCCAATCAGGATCCTGCTGCTAAGGCTTCTGACTCTCTGAATCCAAAAGATCATGGAGGTGTGGGGTAACTCTTACTTTGCAATGGTGACATTGTCTTTATGCTATGAATGATATTCCGTATGATAAATTTCGAGGAGGGTGTTGAACTCAGTTGTATTTTGTTTACTTTTGTCGATGTAGTACTTTTATTATTGTTGATGAATTGTGTCTCTAGTGTTTTTACAATACATGAAATTGCTCGATTTGCCAATATTTTAGATATATGGGGATGTTGAAATCAGTTATATTTTGTTTACTTTGTCGATGTAAAGGAAAGAAGCTTGAGTACTTTTGTTTTTGTTGATGAATTGTGTCTCTAGTGTTTTTACAATAGATGAAATTGCTCGATTTGCCAATCTTTTAGATATATGGGGATGTTGAAATCAGTTACATTTTGTTTACGTCGTCGATGTAGTGGAAATAAGCTTGAGTATTGTTATTATTCTAGATGAATTGTGTCTCTAGTGCTTTTACAATACTGAAATTGCTCGATTTGACAAAGCTTTTAAATATATCGGGGTGTCGAAATCAGTTACATCTTGTTTACGTTGTCGATTTAGTGGAAATAAGCTTGAGTAATGTTATTACTCTCGATGAATTTTGTTTCTAGTGCTTTTACAAGACATGAAATTGCTTGATTTCCTAAACGTTTTAAATATTCGGGGATGTTGAAAGCAGTTACATTTTGTTTACTTTGTCGATGTAGTGAAAATAAGCTTGAGTATTGTTATTATTCTCGATGAATGTTTTTTCTAGTGCTTTTACAAGACCTGAAATTGCTCGATTTGCCGAAGCTTTTAGATATATGCGCCATATATGGCCATGAGAATGAAGATCTGACCCAAAAACTAGTGAGTCAGATACAATTACTCTATTTCCATGTTTATAAAGCACTTTACATACATCTTGTAATTATTTCATATTTTCTCACAATTATGCCTTTATGTTTTCGTAGGTTATGAATGCAATGAAGTCACAACCGCATCTCCATGACGAATTTCCTCTTCTACTTTCTCACTTCATGACTGTTGTTCAAACTATGAACCAGAGATGTTGCTCAAGATTGGAGGTTCATTTATATGTTATATATTTTTCTATTTTCGTATAAATAATGTTCGCTTTCATTGAACTTCTACATTTGATCTCGTTGATTTGATGTTTACTATGCTTATGTTGAATATGGTTCTTAATTTATAGGTTTTGCTAAATACCGGAGGGGACCAAGTTCAAGGATATAATAATCTTCATCGTGATTATCTAGAGGTCATTTCATTAACCGAACTCAGAAAAAATCATTTTTTCATTACAACAATTTTTTTCGATGTCTTCATTAACCTCTTTACTTTAAAATTGTATTTATTATGTACTAGGCATTGTTTTCATACCGGTCCAAAATTCCGTACTGGTATGACTGGTACGGCTGGTATACTGGATGGTACAAAATTTGATTTATAAATATTTTTTTAGGGTCGTACCCGAAAAAACCTGGAATCTGTCCCTAAAATATGATACCTGATGGTACCGAAAAATACCGGTATTTGACGTACTGTCTGGTATGAAAACATGGATACTAGGAACGATGGTGACATTATTGTATTGTTTGAATTAGTGATGGATATTTTCTGAATTCCCATTTATAGGTTATCGACTTCATAAATGATTCCATCGTAGCATTGGATTCATTTGTTAATGCATATAAGCCGGTAGCTGCGTTATTCTCTTCCCCCATCGAAACAAGGTACTGCAGATTTTTCTTGCAAATAGAATGTTTAATATTTTATTGATAAGTCATTCGTGAACCCTATAAGCCTATATAAGAAATCACTTGTTCCGAGAAGCAAATCGCTTATGTTATATTCGTTTTGTTACAGTAATGGAAATGAAGAATTTCTCACAACTCTTGCAATGCTGCATGACTCTTTACTCCCCTCTTTGCGAAAAGGTTTTCATGTTATCGGGGGATTAGATGCGGAAATGGAGAAGGATAAGGGATTTATTATGAGTAGTTTTGGTAGCTTGAAGTTGCTATCGACGCGTATAGTAGATATCGGATGGAAGTTGCTTTATTTATGCTATCTCAACGAAGAATTCGAAACTAGCTCGTCTCCTTATTCGTCAACAAAGATGTTTCCCGTGAATATAGAGGACCCTTTCGTGAGAACCGACATTATAATCGAAACTATAAGGAATCTTGCTTCTGGTAATCGAGATTCATCATCGTTTATCCAGGCGATTGAAGCAAATCACAAGATCATGCGAAGGATCAATCATCTACTAGAATCAAGTAAGACTAGTCAAAAAAGCATCTTTTTCCTGTTGTCTTTGTTTGCTGCTTATCGAATAATCCGAATATGCGATTGAAATCGGTTATTTCTTATAGATTTCGGAGCTGCATTTCCTTTTTATTCTTGCTGTTGTGAGTTGACATTATTGAACTATTTTGAAGGTTGGTTGGCTATGGACAAAGAACAATCTCAGTTTCTTTCGTTTATTCTTGTGGCTACGGAAATACCCAACACGGAACCGGATACGTCTACTTCGTTTCAAACGGGAGGTATCGTATCAGAGAAAGACGAAGATGCAGCGATCATGGAATCGAAAATCAGCCAAATAAAGGAACTCTTTCCAGATTACGGTAGAGGTTTTTTATTAGCTTGTCTTGAAGCTTATAACCATGACACCGAGGAGATTATACAGAGAATTCTCGAGGGAACTCTTCATGACGAACTGAATTCTATCGATGTTTCGTTAGAGAATGTTCCCTCGAAACCTCCCTCTTTGATCAGTAACCATGACAAGGGTAAGGGAAAACTCGAAGATCTGGAAGTCTCGAATAAAAACGAACCCGTAAAAGTATCTGTTTCGGGTTCATCTACATTCGGAAGATTCGTACGCAAGAATGCAGATCAATCATTTCGCTTCGAGACACTGAATAGTAAGAATAACAAGGAGCTAGCAAAAACTTCAGCTCTGATATCACAAATGGAGTATGAAGATGAGTACGATGACTCCTTCGATGAACTCGGAATGAGTGTTGGTGATATCGGGCTCGATGATCCCGAGACCGAACCTGGCTCTCGAAGAGAAAGATCATCAGTAACCGAAGGTAACTCGTTTAATAGCGGTACGAATGTGAAGTGGAACTCAAGAAAGAAGCCTCAATTCTACGTAAAAGATGGTAAGAATTATAGCTATAAAGTCGAGGGTTCGATTGCAGTGTCGGATTTCGGTGAAGCTAAGCTAGTTAATGAAGCACAAAGGGAACTCATTCATGGTCTCGGACGAGGTGGAAATATTCCGTATGGTGCTGTGAAAAGGTTAACCGATTTACGGGATAATCGATCTGATGAACATGAGAGTAATGATGTTAACAGGGAAAGGGGACGAGGAAATGGCCGTGGACGAGGACGGAAAGGGCATGTAATCGTAAATGTTAACGAGCCGGGAGAAGTGCAAGAGAATGAAGGAGGCAGGGGAAATTACAGAGGAGGAGGCAGAGGAAGAAGTAATTATAGAAGGGGGAGAGGGATGAGCAAGCATCTTTCTGGCTTACCTGGTCACTATACATGAAGTAGAACGGGTTATGGGTCTGCCCCAATGGATTACGGGTCGCCCCAACGGATTATGGGATCCGTGAAACCAACAACTTGAATGGGTTAAGAAATTTTCATGAACTATCCACCTGTTAACATAACATGTTATAAATTTGATATATAACATGTTATTATCGAGCATGGCAGGGGCATTTAATATTTGGTTGGTATAATATAAATATTAAATCTATAAAAACTTATATTAGTTCTAAAATAAAAAATTAATAATAATTTAACATATATTAATTTGTTGATTATATTGATTGATGGGTTTTGTGTTCTAAAATTGAACTGGTTTTGATTGGTTTATCCCATTTGAACATGAATCGTTACAAAATTTGGTCTGATTTGATCATGCTCGTTTAGTTTGTTAAATTTTCTTTCATAATTTGAATTTCATTTCGATATCAATAGATATGATCAATTTATTAATTATTATATTTTATAAAAATAATATAATTAAAACTAATATTTATTTTATATCTAAACACCAAAAAAACTATCACATCGATTAACCATTATGGATAACATGTTTTATTATATACAATTTTTTTATTTAATTATTATTATTTATTTTGAAATTGATATATTTATTTATAATTTTAGTTTGTTATTAGATAAACATTTGAAGAAAACGAATAAAAATATAATATACATATTTCAAATATTTAAAAACATAAAAAATAAAAAACAGTTCAAACCAGTTTGAGACCGTTGAAAAACGGTTCTCCTCAACCGGTTCGGTTTTAGAACATAAGATGGGTTGATTTGCAGCCTAATCATATATTTTTTTACAGGTCAGCTCATGAGTTTGTTGGATCGCCACATGCCCACCTTCAACATGATGTACATTTGCTTTGAGATTTTGAACTTAAACGATGGAATGTGTAACGTAAGAATTCAGGAAATACTACCTAAAAGTTTATAATAGATGAAACACTTGCGATATCAAAAATTCTGCCTGATATTCTACATTTCGACAAGGGGATTGTATGAAAAAACCGAAGCTTGGTTTCATGATCAAAATATGAATTGTAGGGATGAATACGGGTCGAATTTGGTTCAATTCTTTTCAAATTCGTGATCTGACTTATTTTATCAAACCCAAATCACACCCATTAAACATCTTTTTGGATCATTAATCGGGTCATTGATAGTTATGTATAAACGATCCATAATAATATCAAAATCTAAAATAATAAACCTATACCCGAGACCAATTTGGTCGTATGTATTTAAGGTGATTTGATAAATTTGTTCCAATGTTGTTTAACTTTGAAAAATTTAATCTTTCGTATTTTAAATGCAAAATATCCTATAAATTTTGTTTTTTTAGTAAAATTAATTCTCATAATTCTTAAATTTGGGTAAATCTAATTGTGAAAGCTCTGTCAAATGAAAAAAAGTGTAAACATGCTAAGACTATTACTCCTACTATGAGTTGGCAACCAATTAATGTAACTTGTGAAGTATATAAATTATTAGGAAATAAGAAGCCTCATCTTTCTCTCAAAACTTAAATATATGTGGCAAAATTGATCTTCAAATTTTGAAGTCTAGTTTTTACACACGGAATCGAATTTGTCAAATTTTATGACTTAGACTAGACATGAACCAAATTGGTTCAGATTAGTCAATTTTCGGGGCCTCAATGAATTGATATACATGTGAAGATTGGTCATTTTAGAAAACAAAACAAAAACGAAGGAAACAACTTCATAAAAAATAAAACTGTGAAGATTAGATGAGAGTCATCAGGAATAATATAGTTCAAAGTGGACAATATCATGTAAGTGAGAGACATATCGTTACACCAGTGATCATAAAAAATACATGTTTTTACATAGATAAGTCCATTTTCTTCATTATTTGTCACTCAAACCAAATGTGAGTTAATCATAATGGTGAAGCATATTTGTAGTGGGCCTTTTATCCTTTTATTTTTTATGTGATATATCTGTGTGTTCTAGCAGCATATGATGTGCTTGTTTTTTAGCCACTTGTTCTCTTCAATTTGTAGCCTTAGCACTTGAATTTTCAATAATTTCTTCTTCATTCCCCTTCACTACCTCCATTTTATAATATCCCACCAACCTATAACAACCTACTTCCCACTTTTACGATATTGTCTGATTTATACTAGACTAGTGTTCACGGTTTTACTTTTTCTCTACCCTTAAACTTCTCAATGGGTTATTCATCATCCTTCTACTCACGCTTAACTTTTTGGTTTCAACGGAAACCTTGTCACTTTGCCAGGGAAAAAGATCTATCACTTCCAATTCCCGTTTAAAGTTGATGCTGAGATATCCCACGAACATGTAACCACTCGCTACCACTTACACGATATTGTCCGCTTTATATTAAGCTAATACTCACGTTTTTACTTTTCCCACGGAAACCTTGTCACTTTGCCAGGGAAAAAGATCTATCAATTTCACTTCCCGTTTATAGTTGATGTTGGGATATCCCACGAACATGTAACCACTCGCTATCACTTGCACGATATTGTACGTTTTATATTAAGCTAGTGCTCATGGATTTACTTTTACTTTAACCATAAACTTCTCAATGGGTCACTCATCATCTTTCTACTCTAGTGTGAGCACACTTAACTTTTTGGTTTCAACAAAAACCTTCTCACTTTGCTAGGGAAAAACATCTATCACTTCCAATTCCCGTTTAAAGCTTATGCTGGTATATCCCACGAACATGTAACCACTCGCTATCACTTACACGATATTGTCCGATTTATATTAAGCTAATATTCACGTTTTTACTTTTCCAATAGTCATAAACTTTCCAATGGATCATCCATTTTGCCTATATTCTAGGGAGCACATATAACTTTTTGGTTTCAACGGAAACATTTTCACTTTGCTAGGGAAAATATCTATAACTTCTACTTCTGGTTTATATGTTATACTGAGATTTGTCTAAGGTGCCTTGAACCCGAATGGGTCTTACAGGATCGTCACCCCATTTGGGTTGGTGTCTCTATGAATATGAGCTGAGTATCAAGATCTTTTGTTGTTATAAATATGAAGAGAAAGTAGAATATGTATCACTCTCTTCATTAAGAATGAATAAATCTTCTGAATCTGGTTGGACTAGTTACTTTGATCATCTTTCAAATTTCACTGAAGCTTGCGTTACTACTTGTGAATATGAAGAAAATAAAGCTTTATCAATGGTGTCAGACGCAACCTCAGGACCTTCAATTTTACAGAAACACAGAGACAAGAAGAATAAGAGTAATCATCTTGATGACACCGCAACCTCTCAGGTTTGATTCAATAAGCAAAAACCAATTGTCTTTGTGAGTGTTGTTTGAGATTCATTACATTTTAAAGTTCTAAAACGTAAGACTTTCTTTGCAACTCATTCAGTTCTTTTAATTCCCATAACATGTTAAGTGTTTTTTAGGATGGATCAGCTTCAAAGAAGAAGCAAATTGATCTTCCCAAATACTCTAAAGGAAAATCAGGTCAGTTTTGAAGTAACTTAGTTATTTCTTTCCATGGCTGGCTTAGCTTTGTTGTGTCTGCACCAGGAAGGAAGAAGACACAAGCAATTTGAGTATTGAAGATCACTGTGTTGTATCGTATGAATCTACATTTGTTAAGTTTTTTTAATGTCTATGGAGTAGGGAACAACTCGTATTGAACTGTAAGAATTGAAGAGAGAAAAAAACACTGAAAACTGAATCTTAAGGAGAAGTCACAGCTTTATGAATTGTGGTATGAATCCATCATCTTTAATGCTGACTGAAAGTGACAATATGACACCTAAAAGACCTTAAAGATTACCATAAGAAACATAAGAAACACGGGTGACATTTGCCTACGATCCTCTAAATTGCGGGATGTATAAATGACATATTCTATAAATGAAAGAAATTGTAAATATTATATACTATTTAAGAAAAAATATGCATTTATCGCACGTAAGACATCTCAACTGATCAATATCGCTTATTATTGATCATCTAATGATTACGACGACATTAATGTTTTATATTATTATTCACAATTCTCGAACAATAAGGGTCAATTTTTTATAATTTTCAAAATATGAGAATATTAATTGTAGGTTGTTTTGAATTGCCAGTTGAAAGCTGATTTTTTTAGCAAAATAATGATGAGGGGTTCCCTATTTTTAAAAGATGAAAAGGACAGAGTTGAATATATTTGGGAACACAAAGTGTACCTAACAAGAACACAATATCCTCATGGAACCTAAAAAAAAATATCCTCATGGAACATACATTACCGATCCACTCGGTCGGTCAGGAGGATCGATCGATGTATGCCGAGAAACTTGTGATCGGGGGTAACAAAATCAACCGAATATAAGATTTCTAATCATGACACATTCTCATCTCTATATATATAAGCATGTAATTCAAAAATTGTATTTTGAATCTCATTTTTTAGAGTTCTTCATAGATAAGTCACTTGTAATTCTTCTAATAGTGGATTTTGACAATATCTTCCGTTACTAGTTTTTTACCCACCTTGGGTTTTCCACATTAAAATTATTATCTCTTCTTTGTATTCTTTTCACAATTCCCGATTCCTAATTTTAACCGATTTTGCACGTATTCTCAATAGTGTATATATATATATATATGCATGTGTGTATATGTAAGTAGATTGTCTTTGTAAAATGACAGATTTTTAGGAAAAAGACAATGATCATCCAGTTGTGCTCTTCCTTCTTTTAAAATTTTTAGAAAAAATTGCATCAATAGCCCATAACTTACCAAATTATAAGAATAACATTTCAAATTATCTATACTATCTATATTGTTTGTATTTTACTCATATGATTGTAGCATCTGGTTTCCGTTAAGTTAATAATATGTTTTATGTTAGTAAGACTGACATTCAAAGTTCACAGATTATGCAAATCATTTCAAATTAATGTATTGTATATTGTTGATTGTAATTTTTCGTTAAACATGATTTCTCTATCAAAACCCTACTCGATTAAAAAGGTATACGACATAACAATACAAAACATTTTGATTCTCTAATGCACAATTTGCGAATGTTAAGGGTCAAATTTATATATTTTTCAATCTCAAGTATCTACTTGACGTAATCTATGCGCTTTGATAGTCAATTACACCAACTTTCATATGGGCAAAACAATATAATTTCAAAAAATGAGGAATCAAAATACAATCAATTTAAAAGTTCAAGTCATATTTAGATTTAAGAGCTTCATTAGAGGGTCAATGGTAAACATTTGATAATTTGAGTCGTCTACCTTACATTTAATTGAAGTATGAGAACTACTTATATAAATTTTTATTCAAATAATATATTATATTTGTAATTTCGTAATTTGGACGACATAATAAATTTGGGATTAGGCAAAAGACACTCTTTTTTATTACAAGGCTTCTTTATTGTCAGAAAAAGGGATCTTAAATCATCACCTTTTAACAGTAATACTGTAAAGATGATCTAGATTGAGGAAGACATGTGAACAGATATGCTGGGAATCTTTGCTGTAATCAACTAAAATAAGCATGATTTAAGTTTGGTAAGTAGACATAAAGTGTGGAGTGGGCTTACTCGGTTTGTTTGAAACCGCAATTAAAACTTCCGTGTGATGAAGTGTGATTACGAAATTGTTATTTTTTTAACATACACACAAAAACTGAATAATGGTGCTTTATCGTTAAAAAATCATAATTTCATCATAATTGTTAAAACTGAATATGTCATGGTCGTGATTTGCTAAATAACTAATTTACAGTTACTTCTAATAATTAAAATATAAATATTCTTATTCTATGTAATATATAAGAATATATTAATATTTTTTACATTATCATAATTTTTAAAGCCCGTCAAAACAAACCCACTATTTTATTTCTCATTGGATTCGTCATAATATCATGGCGTATAGGATATCCCGATTCGCCGATACTTGGACCTAACGCGAATCTTGTATCGAAATTTATATCTTTATATTTTTAATATCAAAAAATAAAAAAATTGAATTGATTGATTCTAATGTTGAAATTGATTTGTTTGATATTTAAAATTTGAAGTTTAATTGTTATGTATTATTGTTTTAACTTGAATATGAATTGTAATCTCATTTTAATTTTTATTGTCGAAGTATTTAATTTTTTGAATGTTTATATTATTATTAGTATACTTCTAGATATCACGAATCCTCACATTTGAATCCGTGTATCCCCGAATTGGTGCACCCATATCCTAACATGTACAGTAGTCAAAAATTAAATTTAACATATTGTTTTCTACAAATGTTAAGTGTGGACATTTCGTGAATATCAATCGTTATTCCCGCCAACCGATAAAAAGCCTCATACATTCATCATAACTTTAAGTTAATGATGACAATGTTTCAATATGAACTATATTTATTGTGTTTTGCATTACGAAAGACTCCTTATTAATAACGGAAATGATTCCGCACAATTAATAGTTGATCAAATCAAATCTCAATCCATGAAAGAAATAATATGTGAATTGACAGAATTGATGGAGAATATTTTAAATAAATTAAGAGACATTAATTGTTTAAATATTATCTTCTTCTATAAATAATATAATCGTTTTCATTTTATATTCTGTTAAATACAATTATTATATATATTCTTATTAATAAACTTTTCTTTCTACATTTATCGTATTTGTATATCTTGCGAGACGATTATGTATTTGAAAAAGTAGAAGGAATACTTCCATTTTATTCAGTTCAAAAAAATACATGATACATAATCGTCTTGCAAGATATACAAACACGATAAAAGACATGAGTTGGAGCAACTACTATTAACAAATACATGGTATAATAAGAATGGATAGTAGCTCTTATCAATGAATACTTCCATTTTTATTCAGTTCAAAAAAAGACATGAGTTGGAGTAAACTCTCACAATGGGTTGTGAGAAATCCATCTCTTAAACATAACATAACTTTCTTTAGGCTTGTACTCTGGAGTTATATGCCCTGCTCCCTGCAAAATTCAATACAAAATGTAAACAAATATTTATCTCTTAAGTGTTTTGAGTTGAGTTTCTTGCCCAAACTGTAGCATATGTCATCTTGTTCGCAAAACTTCTTGTGAATCTACACCACATTAAACCAAATTAACTTCTTGTGTTATGAGTTTATATGGTTTATGTTAAATTTCTAGAGTCAGGTCAATTTCATGTAAGAATGTGTTCAGATATAACGTATAAATGGAGAAGATTATACCGTAACAAGTCATTTAATATGATACATATTTTCTCTTATAAACCAATTCAATCTACATCTAAATTCCCATGTGGAACCATTTTTTTATATTCAACACACTCCCTCAAGTCCAACCAATTGATAAGTTTGACTTGACAATTCAAATCAGTGGATTACCAATCGATTAATTTCATTAAACCAAACTAATCCCTAGCAAGGTCACTCATGATTTCCAAATGTTGAATTTGTCACACATTGATTAAAGAAGTGAGATTGATAGGTTTATAAGGGTGTGAAATGATATTATATAATGACTTGATCAAATCTTTAAATGTGCGGCTTCCTCCTCTTAAATCCGATTCATTCACGCTCTCCCATCGTAATTTCTACCAGAATCTATAATTCCAACACCGAATTTTCTCCGATACCATGTTAAATTTGAACAAGTCATTTACTATAATCTTCTATCTTTATATGTTATATCACTCCCCACGTAAATTGACCCGGTTTTAGAAATTTAAAAGTTTATTTAATGAACTTACCCAGAAACTTGTTCATCAACGAACCATGGTCTCCATTTATCTGTAACAGATGAGTTAAGAGAACTTATCCAATCAAGAGTTGAGATTGTTGGAACAAGAGGATCAAGATTACCACTGCATGCACAAGCAAGCTTGTAAATGGATTGATTTTCTTATGAGAAACTACACAAAAATGTTCATATTTGCCTGTAAATCAGAGATCGGTATCCCCTTGAAGTTATATTCTTGTGATATGGGATCATTGTTGGAAATTCAGGATTAGCAATTATAGTAAGGTTGCACCTAATCCATGTCTCTATGCTTCCCTGCATCATGATCAAGTCATACTTCTATGTATAGATATGACGTAAGGGGAGATCATTCTATAAAAGACTTAAACAAGTCATTTACTATGGTACACATTCCCTTTTATAAACAAATTTAAATTTAATCACAAATCAAATATGAGACAATTCATATTTCAACGCAAAATAAATTACCTTTTGGATGTGAAGTGATTCTTGGACTCTAGGATCATTAGCCCATATTTCAGAAAGTCTGTGCATATCTTCCTACGCACATGAATGTAGGATTCAATGGACCGAGAGAATGTAAATATAATACTAAAACTTTTCTTGCTCCTAATCCGATGTTGGATATGTTAGAAGTATAGAATCTAGCCAAAATTATGACGGGAAATGTGAATGAACATGATTAAAGAGAGAAAATCACACATTTAAAAGACTTGATCAAATCATTATGTGATGATATTTAACTCTTTTAATAAACCTAATCAATACCACTTCCCTAACCAATATGAGACAAATTCAACACTCCCTATCGTAAGTCCAAAATTTGCAAGTATTTGGACTTTAGGAGGTGTTGAAATATGACATTATCCCATATTGGAAAATGAATATGGTTTGGATTGGTTTATAATAGAGAAAAGATACCATAGTAGATAAATTTTTCAAGTATTTTACAGTGTGGTCTTCTCCCGTTATACGTTAGATCCTTGTAAACTCCCATCATAATTTCGTATTCTCAACAATAAACGAAGAAGAAACTTGTGGATCGTACTAGGCATCTTATGTTCCAAGGTTGTTCATCTTCATAAAGTTTTCTAAGATAACTTGTGTGAATATCATCAGGAGGGCACGTGGTATAAAGCGCATTATTGTTATCCAAAGGCTTCATCAACTGAATTTACACAAACAAGTGAGATTAATCAGAGAAACACATGGGAAATTGATGTTTTACCTGCTCGAAAGTATTAAGATCATTGAAACATAGCTTGTTGCTTGAATCTTTTGTATAATTCCCCTTGCAGTTATGTTCCAAAGACTAAAACCAAAAATATCAATCAGTGTTTAAGATGTAGCTGTATTCGAACAATTTGATTACGAATTTACCTGATAAAGATCATGAGGAATGATTCCTATGCCATATGCAAACGGTACTACGTAGTTGTCCACATCTTTTGTTGTCATTGGATCGCCTAATAGGTATCCCTTCTCTCAAAAAATGATGAATATTAATTACCCTTACAGAAAATTGATATACATAATTTGTAATGGTATATTTAGGTATCGAACATTAAATTTTTGGAAGATTTGATCCTCCAAATCAGATGTTGCATGAACAAAGTGGTGTCTCCAAAATTTGATTTTGATCGAGAAAATTTGTCAAAAAATGAAAACTATGAGAACCAATTATACATAAATACTAAATTTATGTGATTTGTTTTGCCAAAAATAAAAAACTATGAAGATCAGTTTTGCCGTTTTCATATTTTGTGAATCGAAATTTCCACAATCATAAAACTTTGGAGATCGAAATTGTCAAAATCATGAAACTATAGAGACTACACTATGGACACTGGTTTGTTCGAGGATCAATTTTACCATATTCATACTTTGGGGAATCAAATTATCACAACCATAAAACTTTAAGTACTAAAATCACTATAATCATGAAAATATAGAGACAAAATTTGACTAGTGACGTTAACTTAAAAGGAAGAAGATTAGGATATGACAAACTTGAAGGTTAATCTTCATGATTCTTCCAAGTTCATTGCCTGCATCAAATACAAGACTGCCACTTAATATTACATAAGATGTAATAAATATGATGAATCTACCATCTGCTATCATCCTTGTAATAATAGGTACTGTTGTTCCACTATACGAGTCTCCTCCCATATAAAACGGACTCGAAACGAACTCGGGATGATCACGTAACCACTACAGATAGTGTACAAATATAAGAAAATGCTTTCCATTGTACACAAAAGACAAATAAACCTTATGAAGAAACACATAAACTTGTTGAGTAGATTTTGCATTTGTTGTATAAGTAGCTTCTTTAGTTTTAGCATAAGAAAATCCAGTTCCAACGGGCGAATCCACGTACAAAATATTTGCTTCCTACAAATAAAAAACTTCTTATTATATGTTTCTCTATTAAGAACAGATTGATAAATGAAAAATTCCTAACTTGTGCCCATGAATATGAGTTCAATTTCAATTTAGGATATCCCCAATTTGTTTTAGATGAAAGATCTAAACTCAATGGCCCTGAAAATTAAATGAAAAAATGTTAGTATAATAAACAAATCTAAAACAACAAGTACAAAATCAAACCATTTTCGAAGAGAAAAGCAGACAAAACTGAGCACCCAGGCCCCCCAGTTAACCAGAAAAGGAGAGGATCTTTCTCTGGTTGAAGCCCAGATGACTTAACAAAGTAATAAAATAGCTGCACGTTCTCTTCTTCATCAACTCCAATGTAACTATTCATATTTAGAATTAGAGAAAAATAAAAACATATAAAAATTCAGGATTCAATAAGACAAAAAAGAATGTCGGTATAGCCAATTCATTATACCCAAACATTTGAAAAGTTTTGGGTAAAGTTCATTACTTGTGATTTCACTTTCTTCTAAACTATGACTTTTGTATTTACATAAACCATATGATATATTTTAACACTTCAACTCAAGTCGAATTGGACTTGGTTTGGTTCAGAATTGTTTTAAAATATTCGATAGTGCTCGAATCATAAATCGATCTATTTTTTGTCGCATAAACCCGATGCACTTTTCTACAAGAGTTTTTTTTTCGTCTAAATCGGTACGGATCAGTCCGAAACCTACCCTTGAGCTCCGATACCATGTAAAAATTCAGAATTCAATGAAACGAAAGAATGTCGATATAGTCAAACCCATAAGAAAATTAAATCGATTTGGATCAAATCGATTAATTGTGATTTCATTCCTCTTATAAACTAAAACTTTTGTATTTCTACAACCGAATTGAGATATATTCAACAAAACGAGCCTAAGTATAAGGTAAACGGGAGATTTGCTTTATTTACCCGGTTTCGAGATAAAATGGAAGTGGGTCTTGAAACCCAGGTAGAAATCTGATCCTTGAGCCTCCATGAACAGCAAAGACGCCGAGGCTGAGGAGGAGAATAAGAGCAAGCAAAGCAAGTTCGTTGACTTTCATTGAATCTGAATTCTGCAATAGCAACAGCAGCTCAACGGATTTTGTGATATTTGCCTAAGACACTCCAATTTACGGAATGCGTAAAAGATATATATTTCAAGTTACGAAATTACAAATATGATATATTATTAGAAAAAAATATGTATTTATAGTCATCCAAGTACAATCAAATGTACATCAAGTTATCAATAATATTTATTATTAATCATCCAACCACGTTGTTATTATTGTATATTCTTATGCATAATTCTTTAACTTTAAGTGTTAATTTTGTATTTTCAAAATATAATGATCTTATTTGAGTACTTTGTAAACTTTTAGAATCAATTATGCTTACGGAAAAATGTTTGTTAATTTAAAAGAAAATTGGGATGTCAAAGTAATAAAATGATATTTACACAACTCGTTTTGATGGGCTACTTACGCTAAATAAAATATTTCTAATTATAAAATTAATATCATATGTTTGATATCGCTAAACATATTTTGAAGTTCATTATCCTTAAAAAATTTGAGATATTTACAAATCAAATATAAATATTATCAATTTTAATCATTATAAACAAATTATACATAATCATTAATAATCTAATAAAAAATATCTAATAAGCTATTTGTGATGGATGTAAAATACATTTTAAATTATAATAATGTAATTAAGACATAGGATGCTAAATTTATCTATTTATTTACNGGGTCCATGAATATGGATTCAATTTCAATCTAGGAAAACCCCAAGTTGTTTTAGATGAAAGATCAAAACTCAAAGGCCCTGCAAATGAAAGAAAGTTAGTATAATAAACAAATCTAAAACAACAAGTACAAAATCAAACCATTTTGGAAGAGAAAAGCAGACAAAACTGAGCACCCAGGCCCCCCAGTTAACCAGAAAAGGAGAGGATCTTTCTCTGGTTGAAGCCCAGATGACTTAACAAAATAGTAAAATAGCTGCACGTTCTCTTCTTCATCAACTCCAATGTAACTATTCATATTCAGAATCAGAAAAAAAAAAGAGAAAAACATATACAAATTCATAATTCAATGTGACGGAAAAGTGTCGGTATAGTCGAGTCCATTATACTCTGCATTACATTGAAAAGGTTTTGGTCAAGTCGATTACTTGTGATTTCACTTTTCATATAAATTAGGATATTTGTATTTCCACCAACAATATGATATATATTTCATATTGCTTGACGGTTCAAACTTGTTTCAATATATTCGGTAGTGCTCAAATCATAAGCCAATCTATTTTTTGTCGCCTAAACCCGATGTATTTTTCTACTATAGTTTTTTTTTTTCGTCTAAACCGGTACGGACCAGCCCGAAACCCACCCTATAGCTCCGATAACACGTATAAATTATTAAATTCAGTATTAAATTGACTAAAAAAGTGTAAGTATAACCAATTCATAAGAGAAATGAATTACACTGAAAAGATTTGGATCAAATCAATTAATTGTGATTTCACATCTCTTACAAATTAAGACTTTTTGTATTTTCTCAGATGTGGAATATATTTAAACAAAACACGCCTAACTGTAAGGAAGCGGGAGATTTGTTTAATTTACCCGGTTTCGATATAAAATGGAAGTGGGTCTTGAAACCCATGTAGAAATCTGATCTTTGAGCCTCCATGAACAGAAAAGACGCGAAGATGGAGGCTGAGGAGGAGAATAAGAGCAAGCAAAGCAAGTTCGTTGATTTTCATTGAATCTGAATTCTGCAATAGCAAGAGCTCAACGTATTTTGTAAATGCCTATAACTATAGACTCAAAAGACCATCCTATCCTTCTCGCCATTCCCTCCAATTTTAAAATATATATTCCTTCATTATTTTACCCTTTTTAATTATAAATATATTATTTATTTTTCTAAGGTTTTCAATTAATTACAAATCATATGTTTCATGTTAGTGGTAATATTAAAGTTACTAGGTATAAATAAAATATGTGATATTTGCCTAAAACACTCCAATTTACGAAATGTATAAAAGATATATTTTCGAAGTTACGAAATTGCAAATATAATATATTATTAGAAAAAAATATGTATTTATAGTCATCCAAGTACAATCCAATGTATCTCAAGTTACCAATACTATTTATTATTAATCATCCAACCACGTTGTTATTATTGTATATTCTTATGCACAATTCTTTAACTTTAATTGTTAATTTTGTATTTTCAAAATATAATAATCTTATTTGAGTACTTTGTGAACTTTTAGAATCAATTATGCTTACGGAAAAATGTTTGTTAATTTAAAAGAAAATTGGGATGTCAAAGTAAAAAAATGATATTGATAACTTTATGGTCATAATATTTACACAAGTCGTTATGATGAGCTACTTATGCTAAATAAAATATTTCTAATTAAAAAATTAATATCATATGTTTGATATCGCTAAACATATTTTGAAGTTCATTATCCTTAAAAAATTTGAGATATTTACAAATCAAATATAAATATTATCAATTTTAATCATTATAAACAAATTATACATAATCATTAATAATCTAATAAAAAATATATAATAAGCTATTTGTGATGGATGTAAAATACATTTTAAATTATAATAATGTAATTAAGACATAGGATGCTAAATTTATCTATTTATTTACTATATACAATTAAGTTGATAGACCTGATCAAATAAAAAAATCAAATAAAACATAATCATTATTTGCTACCCAAAATATTATAATCAAATTTTAGAATTTTATAATAATTGATAATTCAATATTTATATAATAATTATATTATTTGATTAATATAATTTATAATTTATAAACTATAATTTTGCTTGCTTTGCATTGAATTTATAAACTTTTGAATTACTAATTCTACACCATTTTAATGTTTAAGGCTATCGACAAAGATAAGTGAATTTTTTATGGTTTCTTATATTTCACATTTCTAGCTGTCCCATAGCTAATAGAAAATAATTGCATAGATTCTTAATTGCTCAATCTTATCAACAATATTTAATTATATGTTAAAATATAAATGTACAGAACCGAAACTTTTATTAATTCAGAAGATAAATAATTTCTTTATTTATTATATTTTTTATGTTGAATTAATTAATTTGTGGCTGACAGGGACAGATCATGAACCTTATCATTTTCCACCCACTTCTAAATAATAAATACGGGAAAACGGCTCTCCACCCCTAAACTTTCATCAAAAGTGTAAATTTAAGCTCATAATTTCTAATAACATATTTAGTTTCTTAAATTTAATGATTGATAAATTTTTTATCCAAATTTACAATATTTGGTAAATTATATTCTCTAAGTGGCAAAATTAATACAAAAAATTTGATTTTAGTAGAGGATCATAGTTATCAAAATTTAAAACTTTGGAACAAATTATGCTATACAAACTGATCTTTTGGAAATGATTTTGTCAATATGATATTTTGGGTATTACAATTGTCACGATTATAAAACTTTTAGGATCGAAATTCTCAGAACTATGACACTATGAGAATCAAATTTTCATGTCACCCATGAAATACATGATACATACCATAGTTTTTGAAATCGATTGGATGGATGAATCCGAAATCTCTTCTATTGGTCGAACCAGATGGTTGAATTGAATCAAATCAGTTTTTTAAAATATGAATATTGACAATATTAATATATTATTTAATAATAAAATAATTTAAAACTGTAATTTCTTCATTAATTTAATTATAAATGAATTGAAAATATTATATTTTTCCTATTTGATTAAATATTAGACAAAATATAGATAAATTAGATCAAAATTATGGCCCAATTCTAGATGGTCGAACCGATTTTGATCGGGTTTTAGCATTTAGACCGAGGTCGAACTGGTTTTTTGCTGACATGACATGGTTTTGAGATTGAACCATTATTCGGAATGAATCATATCGGTGTTAGCCCTGACTCACGATCTAGTTGGTTGGATCGATTTCAAAAACTATGGTAGAGAGACACTAATGTACAACAATTAAATGATTACATGTGCACCCATATTTAATTCATTGTATTCTGTTATTCGAAAAATTCTAGAGATCTTTTATTTGAATTGACTTTAATTTTAACAAAATAATAATATTTTTGTGCAATTCGATTTCAAAATGAGATGAAACCTAACTTGAATCTTAATCAAATTAAACATTTGTATGGGTTAGATTGACCGATGACACCCCTATTTGAAATGAATAAGGTACAAATCATATAATTCTTCAAATTTGTTATATTTATAAAGTATAAAAATGTTTAATTGTATTTAGTATTTACCAATGTGTGTAAATCTACTATGTCAAGTTTGCTGGATAAATAATTGAACATATTTCATGGGTGAGTTTTTTGCATGACACTGTCATATATTAAAAATATAAAAAATGTCGGTACTTTTTAAATGATTTTAGATTTGTCACTGAACAAATTCCATTTACTAATATGACACTGGTCAACAGTATAAATTCACAGATTTTTTTGAAATTCGAAATCAAGTTACAGAACTCAACAGAAACAGGTTCAGCTCAAGAAAAAGTACAAATTGAAGCCACATTTCCGCTGTAAACAGAACAATGGACTCAAAAACATGCTATTACTCAACAACTAAGATTAAGAAAGAAGCTGTTCTGTAAGAGAAGGAAAAAAACATAACACAAACCAAATGACTCCTACAAACACAGAATCAAAAAGCAGCACCAGCCAAAAAGTACAGAATCTTTACAAAAAATGAACACCCAAATCCCGTACCATTCCAAAACTAAGAACATCAAAAAAATCCCATTTTTGAAGATGAGAAAATCACAAAAAAATGCAGAGTAAACAAAAGTTTCACTACTCAGCTCAGCGCAAGAGAAAGGTGGGAAGATTCATGAGAAAAGGACATGAGCGGGAAGGTGTCTGAAAATGAGGAAAAAATATCAACATGACACTGTCAGACTGTATTTATTGATTTCGAATTTCAAAAAAAAGCTATGAATATATACTGTTGATCAGTGTCATATTAGTAAAGGGAATTGGTTCAGTGACAAATTTAAAATCATTTAAAAAGTACCGACAGTTTTTATACCTAAAAACTCCATATTTCATGTGATCTTCTTTGTACTTATCTCACCAAAATTGAATTTTTCTCGCACAAAAGACAAACAATTTCTATGCGTCCGTGACACCTAGGTTTTGACTATCTGTAGTGCCACTTGGTTTGGCATAGAGGGCAATCATCATGACCTCACTCACACATACTTGTTTGGGATCGTACGACGTGTGTACAAGTAAAGCAAATTCAAATCACATTGCTACTGTCTCATTGGAGTTGATGGTGTACTATTGCTTAATACCATGTTGAATTTGCAGAATAAGAAATTTAGTAAAAAAATGAGAAAATTGCATAAGTAATCCCAAACTTACGAACTATATGAATGTCATGTTCTCTAATTTACGAAATTACAAAAATAACACCTAAAATTACAAAAATCGAGGGATATTATAGCACTCGATTTATGGTTAAGTTAATAGATGTTTTTCCGTTAACATAATTGCCCTCAAATTTCACAAAATACTCAAATAATACTATGGTTTGAAAAATTATATAAAATTGACTATTGATGTTCGAGAATTGTGCATAAAATATAAAATATTAACAGAATCGTTAGAGTGTCAATAATAAACAATATATGTAATTTATGGTATCTTATATGCATTTAACTGAAGTTAGAGAACTACAAATATATATTTATGCTAAAAAAATGTATCATATTTGTAATTTTGTAAATTGTAATACATGTTCTTACACAATCGGTAAGTTGGAGGGTCATAAGTAAACGTCACGTCACTCGAATAAAAATATCCCCTTTCTAGTTTTTAATTTCTTGATGAACATTATACATATAGTCCTATATATAGACATGACCCGCCATTTTCTAACTATAATATTTATAATTTATATGATTAATACCCTATTGTAGCACGTATACCCAAAATAAACATATAATATATATATTTTCCATTAATGGTAAATATGGGTCAACTAATATAGGCTTCTGTTTATGCATTGCATTCACATCGTTATATTTCTATATGAAGAAACTTATATATGGGGAGACTCATTTAGTGGAACAATAGTACCTGTTATTACAAGGATGATAGCAGATGGTAAATTCATGATATTTATTACATGTTATGTAATATTAAGTGACATTCTTGTATTTGATGCAGACAATGAACTCGGAAGAAACATTCCTAAGATTAACCTTCAAGTAATGTAATGTAATATAATGGAACCCAAATGCCCATATTCTCGTACAAAAAGATATATCAGTTAAGTTTACGAAGAACAATCTCCATTGGAATAGGACATAAAATGTAGTGTAAGTAACATTAAAACATCACAACTTCCTTTCTTCTTATAACTATAGATCTCTTATTTACAGGTAATAGATATAAATTATTCACTTTTCTTATAAATGGAGTTAATTGTCTCAATTTCTAATATCAGTTTCTTTGTGCATGAATCCGGTGGTAACTTTGACCCAGCAGGTCCAACAATCTCAACTCTTGCATGGATAGATTCACTTAACTCTCCCATCGTAGACAAATAGAGGTTGTGGTTCGTCGAAGGACAAGTTGCGGGGTATGATTCTCTATTGAAATATCAAATTACTACACATTGAAGTTGTGATAGAATTTGAAATGGTTTATTTGGTTCGTCAATTAAATATAATATTGTTATGAATATATAGATGAATATTTATATAAAATAGAAAAATATGATATACAAAATATCTTAATAATTTTATATATTAAAAGTAGGTATACCTAAAATTTTTATCTAATTAATAGTTAGATAAATTTATATATAGTAGTTGAATGATTTATTAATATATTAGTATTTGCTTAACCGCTGTCTCTATATTTTACTCATAAAAAGATTTGATTTGTGTATAAATAGATACAACAAATTTGAAGAATTATTTGATTGTACCTTCTTCATTTTAAGTAGGGTGGGCATCCGTGGACTCAACCCGTACAAATGTTGAATTTGATTAAGATTCAAGTTAGGTTTAATCTCATTTTGAATTCGGATTGTAGAAAAATATTATTATTTTGTTAAAATTAAAGTCAATTCAAATAAAAGAACTTTAGAATTTTTCAAATAACACAATACAATGAATTGAATATGTTTACACATGTATAGGGTTGTTACACGATCCGAACAGTTCGTAAACAATATGTGTTCGGCTCGTATGCGATTATATTTGATGGTTCAAATAAAAATATGAACATTGTTCGAACATTATTTTTGTTCGTTTATAATTTGAACGAACAAAACCTTTTCGTGAACAAATTCGAACGTTCGCGAACAAATATATTATTTAAACTAATTCTTATACCAATAGGTTATTAAAGTATACTTTTGTTTTATTTAATTTTTATAATAATATATTATACTTTGGTTTTATGTAAGCTTTATCAAAATTCGGAGCCAACATATTATTATTTTTGTAATATAAGATTGCCAAAGACTCTTATGGTAGTGAGGCATTGAAGAATAAGAAAAAACTATTGAAGCTTACGATGAAGATGAAGAATGACAATGCTATAAATCTATATATTTTCTCTGATTGATTAAAATAAATGCCAATGGTTTTTATACTTTTGCAACAAAATTGACTATGTATCTCATAATGTTTTTTTAAGAATGATAAATTATAAATGACTTATGCAATGATTCTAGTGAATTAGTTTATTCATTATTTTGTAAAAAATAATTGTTTAATTATTTTTTCATTACATATATTTTTTTGTAAAACAACAAAATTTAATTTGTTTTGTGAAGTTCGCACAAATAGTATAAACATGCTCGAACAAATCTTACAAACAATGTTCGAACAAATACGAACGAACATCAACTTTCAATTAATAATTTGAACAATGTTCGAACATATTTTCACTTTCGAATAAAATATGAACGAACATGAACATGTTCGAAATAAAAATATGAACGAAAATGAACACAACGAGTTCGTTTCGTTCGGATCGAATAACAACCCTACCTATGTATTCATTTAATTGTTGTACATTAGTGTGTCTATCATCGTGACAATAAAGCTTATGATCGTGACAATTGTAATACCCAAAATATCAAGATAACAAAACCAGTTGTCATAATTTATAAGTATTGGCAAAATCAATCATTGAATTTTAGTTTGCATAGCTTAATTGATACTCAAAGTTTTAAATTTCGGCAAACATGATGCTCTACCAAAATAAAAAATTTTGAATCAATTTTTTCATTACATATATTTTTTTGTAATTTTTTTTGTAAAACAACAAAATTTAATTTGTTTTGTGAAGTTCGCACAAATAGTATAAACATGCTCGAACAAATCGTACAAACAATGTTCGAACAAATACGAACGAACATCAACTTTCAATTAATAATTTGAACAATGTTCGAACATATTTTCACTTTTGAATAAAATATGAACGAACATGAACATGTTCGAAATAAAAATATGAGCGAAAATGAACACAACGAGTACGTTTCATTCGGATCGAATAACAACCCTACCCATGTATTCATTTAATTGTTGTACATTAGTGTGTCTATCATTGTGACAATAAAGCTTATGATCGTGACAATTGTAATACCCAAAATATCAAGATAACAAAACCAGTTGTCATAATTTATAAGTATTGGCAAAATCAATCATTGAATTTTAGTTTGCATTGCTTAATTGATACTCAAAGTTTTAAATTTCGGCAAACATGATGCTCTACCAAAATAAAAAATTTTGAATCAATTTTGCCAAGAATCTAATTTGCTAAATATTGCAAATTTGGATAATCAATTTACCAAAACCTTAAATTTAAGGAACTAAATATGTTATTATAAATTATAATCTCAAATTATTTTCTCATATTTTTAATTTCAGAGATATAACAAATCCCCTTCTTTCATAATTTTGTTGTCAAAATAGTCCTCTTTCATAAAGGCTTTGCAAAATAGCATTCATTCATAAAATATTGGCTAAATAGACTACTTAATATATTTTTAATTAAAATAAATCAAATAATTTATATATTACTGATGATAATGCTAGGACCAGGTACCCTACAATAGGTGAGACCAATAATGATTGGATCGACTCATGTAGTAGAACGAACTTGCGCAGCCCAGCTTAGTACATTTAAGATGAATTGACCCGATGTTCCGCGATGAGACCGAAGATAAACTTGGCGAAATAAAACAGTTTCTGACAGATGGCCCCATGGTTCGGTCCAAACGGTTACAAACCCACGAGTTTCACGCTTCGGGCCTCACGTTTTTACCCTTCGAAGTATTATTTCGAAGGCCTAAACCCTAGAGCTGATCTCCCAGAGTAACGGGGAATATGATCTTCCCACACGGAATGACGCTCCTCTGGTCGAATGCCCAGATGGTGATATTTGCAATGGGGAGATCGTGACCCAGAGCTCCCAACATTTTAGCTACTTCACGCTTTATCAAGTTGCAGGAAGCCCTGGTGTCTACCAAAATCCTATGGACCCGACGAGTATCAATGATTCCAGTGATGATGAGAGTGTCATCACATGGATCAGTAATTCCTTCCCGATCGGCTTCTGTGAAGGTGATGGCGTCCTTATAAGAAGAGGACCACTCCATTGGTTCATCCTTATAAGAAGAGGACATATTCAGAACCCTCTGCGGAGTCTCTGGACGCTGCCCTCTTTCGGTCCCTGACCAATTCATTTATTCTTATTCTACCGGAGATAACATAAATATCTTCGGCCACTTCTGTTTCCCTGGGAACCGCCTCATTTTGAGGAGGTTGAGTGCCCATTTCAGCTGGTGGAGGAGGAGAATTCCCCTGTCTCCCACCTTTGTTCTGCGGGGCTCTACCACCCCGACCCCACCATCTTCTTCTTCGGCCCTAGCCACGGTTCTCTCGACTGAGCTGACCTCTTTCATCTTCTCGCGAAGGTGACCTTCAGTCCCCCGCTCTGTTATAATAATTTCGGGTTTGTCCCTGATTGTCTCTGCCCCGCGGCCTATGACGATTGTCATCTTGATGGCCTTTTCGGGGTGATTCAGCTCTCTTGCCCTTAGGATCATCATTTTCAGGCTTTTCCTTTATCATTGCCGCTACTGTCTCCTGCAATAGCGGGCACTTCAATGTGGGGTGATCGTGCTTATGATGTAGTTCATAATACACCCGCTTGTCCTCCTTCTTCGGGGGAATAATCTTCTCAGTTACAACCGCTACTTCTCGGGGCTGCTTTTTAGGGTAAGAAACAGTATGATCACATATGGGCTCAGAATTCCCGTTAGGCTTCCTATAGTTCGATCCCAGCGCTTCATCAACTTTAATGTATTTGTTGATTTTTTTAAGGAGTTCCCAAGATGGATGGTGGGCTCTTCACCAGACTAGCCGAAAGGCCATACGATCCTAAAACCTGTTGCAAAATGTCTCTGAACTCCAACTTTATACCCCGGCCGATTATGTTGAATTTCTCCATGAAGGACCGGAGACTCATCTTTTCCGGGATATATTTTAGATTGTATAGTTCCTGCCTACTTCGAGGCGGTCCAACATTTGGAGCGAACTGGTCAGAGAATGTCAAAATAAACCCGCCATACGATTGTATGCATCGGGCATGCATATTCTTTAACCAGGTTCAGGCGTCACCTTGTAATCCTGCCTCGAAGATTCGGCACTTGAGTGAATCAGATGCCCGAACTGTTCCCATTCTTAATTCAAAATGCGCGATGTGATCGATAGGATCTCCGTCCCCTCTGAACGTTGGCAACCCTTCGGGGTTGCGTTAATGCCGATCTGAGACTGCCGCCCAGATATCTTTAGAAAATGGGAGCATCAAATCTCCCAATGTAGCAGAGACACCGCGAGATTGCTGGGACGACGTTTGGGTAGTATGAAAGTTGTGCCACCAATCGTCATCCTTGCTCCGCTTGATAGGGGCCTCCATGGCCCTGTTGAATAAACCAGGATTACTCCCAAGATCGGGCCCACAATCCCTCTGTGTACGTAGGGACTCCAACTCTCTGGTGAGTTCATCTATACGACTTTGCATGCGTTCCTGGTCAGTCCCAATAACGGGGGTTGGAGCTCTCGTTGGAGGAGGTGAAGTACATCGATATCTCGGCCTCCTCATTGTTACTCCGCGCCTGATAATCTCCTCTTCGTCGGAGCTGCGCGCTTCGGGGTCACTCTCGTACCCTCTGTTTGTAGGAACATGGCTTGTAACCGCCGGTGGTTCTGTTCCACTTTTCTCCGACGTAATTTCCAGCACCACCTTTGGGACAACAGCCTCCATATCCTGCAGAGAGAAAGTTGGGGCTGGAAGGTTGTAGGGTATCGTTCGTCGAAGTTCTAGTTGTCATGTCTTTGCTTATCATATCCCATGAAGAGACCTCAAATGGTAATTAGAAAATCGTCCCCATGTACGGCGTCAAACTGTTGTGGTCAAAAGACAGGGGGTATCAACAGTCGCCCGGGTCGTAATAAAACGAACTCGGATTTAATTTGTTTGAGTGGGGGAAACGATTAAAAATAAAAGAGCAGATAGAACATCGATTTAGAGTGGAAAAACCCCTCGGAAAAGGGGAAAAAACCACCTGACTAAGAGCTGAAAATGCTCTTAGCCGATATATTAATAAAATGGTTCATATTATAAACAATGAGGGCTTATGAAGATGACTAATGGAAATAAGAAAGCGCAAATGGTAAAGCTAGCAGAGTATCAGCTGATTTGCGCGTCCAAAAGGTCCTGTCTTAGTTAGCCATTGAGTCCTGTATTTATGGAGAAAAGAACGCGTGGGGATCACGCCCTGTAACTGCCTCAGACAATGTCGTTTTCCCATGGTGGAAAACGTGGATAAGCCCGAAGTACAGACTGCGTGATTGGGCCCGAAGCGTGGAAAACATGATCAAGCCCGGAGTGTAAGACATGTGGGCTGTAATCGTCTGGACCGATCCCTTGGATCGGTCCCAGAAGTGATGGATAACGTGCAGAGTTATCATTCGGTCCTATCCATTGTTTAATGGACTCAGCACAAGTGGGCTTTCGGGTCCAGCTATCTTTGTTGGGCTGATTCCTTTTTAGGTGTTGAATCTGCGGCCTTTAGGTTCGACTTCCATCATTTGGGCCAACCTAGAATGGCTCGGGCCTTGACCGGTTCGGGATATCGGGTTCTAAAGTTCTTATCCCACATCATTTATTTCATTCTCTTTCATCCATATCATTCTAAATAAAATTAATTGCATATATTTCAATCGTATTTATCTAATTAAATACAACAATTGAATATTAAATTTATATCATAAATATATATATTCAAAACATTAAAATAAATTATATTAAACATGTTATAATAAATATTGTATTAAAATACGTCGCATAACGATAATTAATATTCAAGATTATTCAAATTCGACTGATTAATTAAGTATTAAATGTTATCTAATTTCTTTTTTTATCAAATTTAATTGTTTAATCGTATTTTTTTGATATTTTATAATAATAATATTTTCAAATTTTATTTTTATTTTTAATAGTATATTATTATTAAAATTATTAAATTAGATTTAGAAAACATTTTTATTAAATAATTAAAATATAAATTAATATAAAAAATTTAAATAAGAGTCTGACGTGGCCAAGGCCGTATAGAGCCTTGGCCATGCCCATGTAGCAGTCAATTTGCCATGTTGGCTGTCAGAGTGGGGTTCGAGACCGTATTTCCATACGATCTCGGACACAGTTGCTGATGATGTTATTGACTTACAAAAATGAACCAAAATAACAATTAAGTATTGATTCATTGGTTGTTTTTCAGTTGTTCTAAAATAAGATATAATTCAAAACATTTGAATATATAATTAGTAGCATGAAATGATATATAAATATTTTTTAAAATTCCAAAAATTTAAACCTATTTTTTATTCTAAACTTTTGGAAAAACTGTTCAAACCTATGTAATCATATGCTTGACAGGACAATATTCAAAATTCATAGTATGTTATTTTTTAGAGAATTTTGATAACTCATTCTTTAAGTTGATTATAATAATTATTATTGTTATACAATTTATAATTTTTTATCAGTTAAATAATCATAAAAAAATACATATAAGTACAAAAAAAACAAAAAAACTATAAAAAATAAGATATTATAAAGGATACTTTGAATAAAATAATAAAAATAAGATATCAATAAAACAAAAAAAACTATAAATACCAATACATATATCAATTTAAAAATAAATAAAAAATAATTAAATAAAAAATAGTATATTATAATATCAAGTTATCGTTAATATTAATCGATGTGATGGTTTTTTAGTGTTTATATATAAAATTAATATTAGTTTAAATTATATTTTTTTATAAAATATAATGATTAATAAATTGATCGCATCGGTTTATATTAAAATGAAATTTTGAATTGATATGAAAATTTAACAAACTAAGCGAGTCAGATCAAACCGAACCGGGTATTTTAGCGAGTCATGTTCGAACCAAATAAAAGCCAAAACACGTCCGGTTTTAGAACACATCAATGTAGTTAAAACGAATCGGACCGCCCAGATCATCGGTTTTTAACCACAAACTTGCCAAAAAACCGTTCCGGTTTTCACTAAAAATAATAAACAAACATCGTTATGATTAATACTGCTGCAACTAATATGCATAAGAATATAAATATTTCGGTACATCATGTGTATTTCAATATATGTTTCATTATGTGCAAATATAGAGATATTTCAATACATCAATTATTGACTAAATATTAATATCTCATTTTCCTAATAACACTAATATGTGACTCACATCTCTTATTTCAAATTAATGTTGTTAACTCATACTCGATTAAAAAGTATACGACATAACAATACAAAACAATTTGGTTCTCTAATGCACAATTTGCAAATTTAAGGGTCAAATTTGTATACTTTTTCGAACTTCAAGTGTCTAATTGGCGTAATCTGTGCCTTTTGAGAGTCTATTACGCAAATTTTCATATACTTGAGGGGTAAAATAATACCATATCAAATATGAGAGATCAAAATCCTATCATTTTAAAAGCTCAAGAGTAATGTTTAGACTTTAACAACACCGTTAGACGGTCAATGCTAAACAATATTGATAACTTGAGGTGTATACATTACATTTAATTGAAGTAGAGGATTATATATACATATTTGTACTCAAATAGTGTCTCATATTTTTAATTTCATATTTTTGAAAAGATGATCTTGATTGAGGAAGATGTGTGAACAGATATGCAATATTTTTATATGTTTCGATACGATAAAAATTAGGTCACCAGTTTACACATGCACCAATCAGCAAAGTTTTTATATGGGTCGATACGGTAAAAACTGGGCGGCATCGGTATTTTGATCGGTATCATCCATCACTGGGTTTTCGGATCAGATCCCATGTTTTACTGGGTCCGAACCTAAAACAATAAAATCAAATTATTTTTTTAAAAAAAATTTTTGGTAACACCCCAAACGAGATTTCATATCATTATGAAAGTATTGGTCAAAAGTAAATTTAACCGCTTGTTTTCACCAACAAAACCGATAAAAGATTTCTAACAAGTGGCATAAGGCATTGGAAGCAGCCTCATACATTCGTTCTAACTTTAAGTTTATGATGACAATGTTTCAATAAGAACAAGTGTCTTCATGTTAAATTTATAAAGTCGAGTAAATTTACGTGGGAAGTGTGCACTGATAAAACGATAAGAAGAATAAATAACACCGTAAAATATTTAAACAAATCATTATTATAATCCTCAATACTTCTTATAAACCAATCCAAATTACAAATCAGTATCTCATTCCCCATATGGGATATTTATCAAATCTTAACACTTCGGTTAGGGATGGCAACAGGGTGGATATGAGACGTTTACACCACTAACCGCTACCTACTCTGTTTAACATACCGTCTACCAAGTTCCCCGCCCAGTCATATCCTCTTCATACCCCACCTACTACCAGCCCCGCCAAAACCAAGAATTAACCGTTAAGTTAATGGTTAATCGTTGGTGTATAATTTTTTATAATTTATTAATCTAAAAAATCAATATCAAAATAGTTAAATATACTTCATACAAAATAGAATTAAATATTTTAAAACCATAATTTTTAATATCTTAACAAGACAAATTAAAAATATTATTATCATATTAAAGAACTTTAGGAATCAAAATTTTTATATTGGATAAAATTATAGATTTTTTTGAAATATTAATATATTAAATAATAAGCAATTAACATTCTCAAACTTGATAAATAAGAGTTTAATAAAAATTGTTTAATATTCAATGGTTTTTTGACTGAAAATGCAAAACTAGAACACAAATTCTTTTACCTAAGGTAGTTTTATATCTAAGTGTTTTTGTTGTTGCTACAAAAATTCTTCAGACTATCAGAAGGATATTCGAATCAAAAGTGAATGCTTTAGAATGTGCTTATGATTTTAAACAACTTACAGTTACAAGGTAACATGTTCTCTTCAAGCTCTGGAATACATACATTCAGAAGAAAATATGTATGATAAAGCATTTTTTGCCGGATCAGATACATCTCAGAAAAAATTATATGATCAATCATCCTATGATGACAAATCACATGATCTGAAGAAAAAGAATAACAAGTTTCCACCATGTCGGATCTGTAAGAAAACCTAACATGCAGAGAAGTATTATAATTTTCGACCTGATGCAAAGTGTAAACTTTGTGCACAAGAAGGACATATCGATAAAGTATGTCCATAAAAAAGGTCAGAAACTGCTGGATGTTCAATTTTTACCATTTCTGAGAATACTCCAGATATTGTTGATAAGATAGAAAGATTATTCACTTTCATGATTGCCTTCAATTTGAATCAGCATGTTCCTTCCAGAGGTTGGATTATCGACTCTGGTTGCTCTTCACATATGGTGTCTGATAAACTTGCATTTGAAGAAATCGATCAATATTTCTCAACTCAAGTTAAAATTGGCAATGGATCTCTAATTGAGGCTAAAGGCAAAGGAAGAGTTCTTGTGAATACATCATTTCGAAATGATGCATTGAAGATGTTCTATGAGTTTCTGATATTGATTTAAACATTCTCAATGTTACACAGTTGGTTTAAAAATGTTATGTTCTAAACTTTCAAAATGAGAATTGCTCAATTACATCAAAAAATGGTATTCTAATAACTGTCATAAAAGAAGTTTCAGGACTTTATATGCTGAATTGACCATTGGTTTTGGCCAACAATATTCAAAAATCTGAAAGTGTTATGGTCTCTAATAAAACTGGAGTTTGGCAAGACATGACAGCCATAAATCCATGAAGGAAAAACAAACAAAGAGACCATTTATGGTTATTTCAAATTTCAAGGCTTCTTCGAAACTTGATTTAGTACATTCATATGTTGGTGGACCTATCAAGGTAAACAATAAGAAAACCAAGGAGACGATATGTTTGGCTTTACGAATGACTCCCTATACCTTGCGAGACGATTATGATTCCAAAAAGGATAGCTCTTTTGTAAAGTTTGGAATGGGGAGTAATTAATTGTTATTCCAATTCAATAAATACTATCCATTTGTATTCTGTTAAAAAAGAGACATGATTTGGAGTAAAGTCTCACAATGGGTTGTGGGAAATCCATCTCTTAAACATGACATAACATTCCTTAGGCTTGTACTCTGCAGCTATATGCCCTCCTCCCTGCAAAATTCAATACAAAATGTAAAGATTATTTATCTCTAAGTGTTTTGAGTTGAGCTTCTTGCCCAAACTGTAGCATATGTCATCTGGTTTGCATAACCTCTTGTGAATCTGCACCACATGAACCAAATTAACTTCTCGTATTCTTATGCAAATAGAAATGTTCTATTTATAAGGGCAGTGATATCATATTTAGTATTTTCATGGTGATTTACTTCTCTCATGTATTGTGTTATATGAATATTAACTCAGTCTATTTAATCTTAAATTTCTACATGATATCATAGCGCTAAGGTAGGTTTCAGATTGGTCTGTATCGGTTTAGACAAAAAAACTATTGTAAAAAAGTACAAAGAATTTAGACGACAAAAATAAATCAACACTCGAACACTATCAAGATCAAGACTATTGAAGCATGTCTAAACTAGACAAAGACCAAGTCGACTTGAGGGAGACTTGTTGATTGTAGAAAGATTAATATTTTAATTAATTGAGAAAATGACGTATTTAATCCCCAAAGTTTGCATAAAATGGCAAACGGTAAATTTAGTTCTCAAAGTTTAATATTTTGGCAACTTTGGTCCCCGAAGTTTGATTAATTTAGCAAATAGGGTCCCCAAAGTGGCAAAATCGATCCTCAAACTTTGATTTTAGCAATACCAACCCTCAAAGTTTACACCTACTAACAATTTTAGTCTCCAAAGTTTCGAAAATTTGGCAAAATTGGTCTCCAATTTGTATAACGTCGTTGCCGTTAGGGCGGGCTTTTTGTTTATGAAGTGAGGAAAATTTGTTTCGTCACTCGTTTGTCTTCGTATTTGTTTTGCAAACTTTCAGACCTTTAACGGCATTGGGGAATAAATTTGATACATTTTGCATACTTTAAGGACCAAATTTGCGTAATGCCACACACACAAAACTTTGGGGACTGGTTTTGCAAAAAAAAATGATTTGAGGATTGGTTTTGCCATTTTAAAACTTCGGGGACTAGTTTTGTCAAAATGTATACAGTTTGGGGACCAAATTTGCCAAAACCCGAAACTTTGGGGACCAAATTTACCTTTCGCCCCATTTTAATTTATAATATGAGTAATATTATGAATAATCGACTTGATTTACTTGTCGTATAGATTATGTTACATGAACATTCTCTCTCTAGGTTCATTAAACCTTGAATTTTGACCCTTCTTGTGTTATGAATTTAGATGGAGAGAATTTACCCAGAAACTTGTCCATCAACGAACCATGATCTCCATTTGTCTGTAACATATGAGTTAAGAGAAGTTATCCAGTCGAGAGTTGAGAGTGTTGGAACCATAGGATCAAGATTACCACTGCATGCACAAGTAAGCTTAGCTTGTAAATGAATTGATTTTCTTATGGAAAACTACATAAAAATGTTCATGTTTGCCTGTAAATCAGAGAGCGGTATCCCCTTGAAGTTATATTCTTGGGATACGGGATCACTATCGGAAAATCAGGATTACTAATTATATTAAAGTTGCACCTAATCCATCTCTTTATGCTTCCCTGCATAATGATCAAGAAGAAGAACAAAAACAATAAGAAGAAGAAGAAGAATAGTAAATTACCCTTTTGATGTTAAGTGATTCTTGGACTCTAGGATCATTAGCCCAGATTTCAGAAAGTCTGTGCAGATCATCCTATGCACAGGAATGTATGATTCAATGAGCATGGAAAATGCAAATATAATACTAAAACATTTCTTATTCCGCATCACATCTGGGATACGTTGTCGAAATTATACATTCTAGTCGAAATTATTACATGGAGTGTAAACGAACGAGATTAAGGGAGGAAACCACATATTTAAAAAAATTGATCAAACCATTATATAATCACATTTCACCTTTTTATAAACTTAATCAATCTCACTTCTCTAACCAATATGAGATGAATTCAACACTCCCCATCACAAGTCCAAATTTGTCAGTGGACTTGATGAGTGTTGAAATATGACATTATCTCACATTAGAAAATGAATGTATTTTGAAATGGTTTATAAAAGATAATTGGTATCATAATAAATAACTTGTTCATTTCATTTACGGTATTATCTCCCCCTATATATTATATTTCGGAAAGACTCTATAATTTCAACATATGTCTTGGAATTATAAAGTCTGGCCGAAATTACGACGGGAGAGTGTGAACAAACGGGATTAAGGGTAGAAACCCACACATTTAAAAGATTTGATCAAGCCTTTTACGATGTGGTCCCCTCCCCTTATACGTCATATCCGTGCACACTCCGGTCATAATTTCGACCAGACTCTATCATTTCAACATGGTATCGAAGCTGGTTCGGTTCATTTCAATTTGCAAGTTCAAGCCTTATGGTTGTTGGACTTATGGGATAGTGTTGAATTTGTCCCACCTTTTTTATAGAAGTGAGATTGATTAGGTTTACAAGAGGGAATTCCATCACAAAATGGTTTGATCACGTCTTTTAAATGTGTGATTCCTACCCTTAATCCTGTTTGTTCACGTTCTCCCATCGTAATTTCAATCAGACTCTATAATTCCAACAATATGTATTCCCAACAAGAAACGAAAAAGAAACATGAGGATCGTACTAGGCATCTTATGTTCCAAGGTTGTTCATCTTCATACAATTTTCTGAGATAACTTCTATGGGTATCATCAGGAGGGCACTTGGTATAAAGCACATTATTGTCATCCAAAGGCTTCATCAACTGAATTTACACAAACAAGTGAGATTCTACAAAGAAATGACATGGGAAATCGATGTTTTACCATCTCCAAAGTATTAAGATAATTGAAACACAACTTGTTGCTTGAATCTTTTGTATAATTCCCCTTACAGTTACTTTCCAAAGACTGAAACCAAAAATATCAATCAATGTTTAAGATGTATGCTATAGCTGTTTTCGAAAAAAATTTGATTATGAATTTACCTGATAAAGATCATGAGGAATGATTCCTATGCCATATGCAAAAGGTACTGCGTAGTTGTACTTGTCTTTTGTTGTTATTGGATTGCCTAATAGGTATCCCTGCTCTTAAAAAATGATGAATATTAATTACCCTTAGAGAAAATTGGTCTACATAATTTGTAACGATATATATTTAGTTATTAAACTTTAAATTTTTGAAAGATTTGATCCTCCAAATATACAACATTGACAAATCAGATGTTGCATGAACAAAGTGGTGTCTCCAAAATTTGATTTTGATCGAGATAATTTGTCAAAATTGAAAACTTTGAGAACCAATTATACATAATTGCATACATACTAAATTTATGTGATTGGTTTTGCCAAAACTTAGAAAGTATGAGGATAAGTTTTGCCGTATTCATACTTTGTGGATAAAAATTTCCACAATCATAAAACATTGGAGATTGAAATTGTCAAAATCATGAAACTATAGACTATACTTTGGCCATTGGTTTTGCCAAAATTTAGAAAGTACGAAGATCAATTTTACCATATTCATACTTTGGGGCTAAGTTTTTAAAACGCGGTTGAACCGGTTCAACCATAAAGCACGTATTTCACTGTTCGGTTCAAACTGATCTGCTATAGTTTTGCATTTTTTATTTTTGAACTGATACGATAATTTAATATTTTTTTATTATATTTTTTCTTTATTTCAATTATTTGGATATTCGTGATATATAACATAATTTCTTACAAAATTCTTATGAGTTTTTTTCATTTTTCATATATTGATGAAATTCTATCTTATATTTATTTTATGTAGTAACACAATAATTTATTGATCTTATGAAAATTATGATATATTGAAAGTTTTTACGGTTCAAATCGGTTCGAACCACGGTTTGAGCCGGTTCTTAGTGAACCATACATTTTCGGGTTCAATAAAAATTACTGCTTTAAAAACATAGCTTTGGGGAATCAAATTATCACAACCATAAAACTTTGAGTACCAAAATCATGAAAATATAGAGACAAAATTTGCTTGGTGCCATTAACTTAAAAGGAAGAAGATTAGGATATGACAAACCTGAAGGTTAATCTTAGGCATGATTTTTCCAAGTTCATTGTCTGCATCAAATACAAGAGTGTCTTAATTTTACATAACATGTAATAAATATGATGAATTTACCATCTGCTATCATCCTTGTAATAACAGGTACTGTTGTTCCACTAAACGAATCTCCTCCGATATAAAACGGGTTCGAAACGAACTCCGGATGCTCACGAAGCCNCTTGGTATAAAGCACATTATTGTCATCCAAAGGCTTCATCAACTGAATTTACACAAACAAATGAGATTCTACAGAGAAATGACATGGGAAATCGATGTTTTACCATCTCCAAAGTATTAAGATAATTGAAACACAACTTGTTGCTTGAATCTTTTGTATAATTCCCCTTACAGTTACTTTCCAAAGACTGAAACCAAAAATATCAATCAATGTTTAAGATGTATGCTATAGCTGTTTTCGAAAAAAAATTGATTATGAATTTACCTGATAAAGATCATGAGGAATGATTCCTATGCCATATGCAAAAGGTACTGCGAAGTTGTACTTGTCTTTTGTTGTTATCGTTATTGGATTGCCTAATAGGTATCCCTGCTCTTAAAAAATGATAAATATTAATTACCATTACAAAAAATGGGTCTACATAATTTGTAATGATATATATTTAGTTATTGAATTTTAAATTTTTGAAAGATTTGATCCTCCAAATATACAACATTGACAAATCAGATGTTGCATGAACAAAGTGATGTCTCCAAAATTTGATTTTGATCGAGAAAATTTGTCAAAATTGAAAACTTTGAGAGCCAATTATGCATAATTGCATACATACTAAACTTATGTGATTGGTTTTGCCAAAACTTAGAAAGTATGAGGATAAATTTTGCCGTATTCATACTTTGTGGATAAAAATTTCCACAATCATAAAACATTGAAGATTGAAATTGTCAAAATCATGAAACTATAGAGACTATACTTTGGCCATTGGTTTTGCCAAAATTTAGAAAGTACGAAGATCAATTTTACCATATTCATACTTTGGGGCTAAGTTTTTAAAACGCGGTTGAATCGGTTCAACCATAAAGCACGTATTTCACTGTTCGGTTCAAACTGATCTGCTATAGTTTTGTATTTTTTATTTTTGAACTGATACGATAATTTAATATTTTTTTATTATATTTTTTCTTTATTTCAATTATTTGGATATTCGTGATATATAACATAATTTCTTACAAAATTCTTATGAGTTTTTTTCATTTTTCATATATTGATGAAATTCTATCTTATATTTACTTTATGTAGTAACATAATAATTTATTAATCTTATGAAAGTTATGATATATTGAAAGTTTTTACGGTTCAAATCGGTTCGAACCACGGTTTGAACCGGTTCTTAGTGAACCATACATTTTCGGGTTCGATAAAAATTACTGCTTTAAAAACATAGCTTTGGGGAATCAAATTATCACAACAATAAAACTTTGACTACCGAAATCATGAAAATATAGAGACAAAATTTGCGTGGTGCCATTAACTTAAAAGGAAGAAGATTAGGATATGACAAACCTGAAGGTTAATCTTAGGCATGATTTTTCCAAGTTCATTGTCTGCATCAAATACAAGAGTGTCTTAATTTTACATAACATGTAATAAATATGATGAATTTACCATCTGCTATCATCCTTGTAATAACAGGTACTGTTGTTCCACTAAACGAGTCTCCTCCCATATAAAACGGGTTCGAAACGAACTCCGGATGATCACGAAGCCACTACAAAAAGATTACAAATATAAGAAAATGTTTTACATTGTACATAGAAGAAACACAAACCTTACGAAGAAACACATAAGCTTGTTGAGTGGATTTTGCATTTGTTGTATAAGAAGCTTCTTTAGTTTTAGCATAAGAAAATCCAGTTCCAACAGGTGAATCCACGTACAAAATATTTGCTTCCTACAAATAACAACACAATAAACTCTTCTTATTATTTGTTTCGCTGTCAAGAAATAAATGAAACATTCCTACTTGGGTCCATGAATATGGATTCAATTTCAATCTAGGAAAACCCCAAGTTGTTTTAGATGAAAGATCAAAACTCAAAGGCCCTGCAAATGAAATAAAGTTAGTATAATAAACAAATCTAAAACAACAAGTACAAAATCAAACCATTTTGGAAGAGAAAAGCAGACAAAACTGAGCACCCAGGCCCCCCAGTTAACCAGAAAAGGAGAGGATTTTTCTCTGGTTGAAGCCCAGATGACTTAACAAAGTAGTAAAATAGCTGCACGTTCTCTTCTTCATCAACTCCAATGTAACTATTCATATTCAGAATCAGAAAAAAAAAAGAGGAAAACATATAGAAATTCATAATTCAATGTTACGGAAAAGTATCGATATAGTCCAGTCCATTATATTCTGCATTACATTGAAAAGGTTTTAGCCAAGTCGATTACTTGTGATTTCACTTTTCATATAAATTAGGACGTTTGTATTTCCACCAACAATATGATATATATTTCATATTGTTTGTACGGTTCAGACTTGTTTCAATATACTCGGTAGTGCTCAAATCATAAGCTAATCTATTTTTTGTCGCCTAAATCCGATGCACTTTTCTACTATAGTTTTTTTTTTCGTCTAAAACGGTACGGACTAGCCCGAAACCCACCCTATAGCTCCGATACCACATATAAATTATTAAATTCAGTATTAAATTGACTAAAAAAGTGTAAGTATAACCAATTCATAAGAGAAATGAATTACACTGAAAAGATTTGAATCAAATCAATTAATTTTGATTTCACATCTCTTACAAATTAAGACTTTTTGTATTTTCTCAGATGTGGAATATATTTAAACAAAACACGCCTAACTGTAAGGAAGCGGGAGATTTGTTTTATTTACCCGGTTTCGAGATAAAATGGAAGTGGGTCTTGAAACCCAGGTAGAAATCTGATCTTTGAGCCTCCATGAACAGAAAAGACGCGAAGACGGAGGCTGAGGAGGAGAATAAGAGCAAGCAAAGCAAGTTCGTTGATTTTCATTGAATCTGAATTCTGCAGTAGCAAGAGCTCAACGTATTTTGTAAATGCCTATAACTATAGACTCAAAAGACCATCCTATCCTCCTCGCCATTCCCTCCAATTTTAAAATATATATTCCTTCATTATTTTACCCTTTTTAATTATAAATATATTATTTATTTTTTAAGGTTTTCAAATTAATTACAAATCATATGTTTCATGTTAGTGTTAATATTAAAGTTACTAGCTATAAATAAAATATTTGATGTTTGTCTAATGCCCTTCAATTTGCGGGATGTGTAAAAGATATGTACTCCAAATTATGAAATTACAAATATGATATATTATTTGAGAAAAAAATATGTATTTATAATCTTCTAATTACAATTTAATGTACCTCAAGTTACCAATACTATTTATTATTAATCATCTAACCACATTGTTATTTTGTATATTCTTATGCACAATTCTCGAACTTAAAATGTTAATTTTGTATTTTCAAAATATAATGATATTATTTGAGTACTTTGTGAACTTTTAGAATCAATTATGCTTACGGAAAAATGTTTGTTAATTTAAAAGAAAATTGGGATGTCAAAAGTAAAAAAATGATATTGATAACTTTAGGGTCATAATATTTACACAACTCCTTTTGATGGGCTACTTATGCTAAATAAAATATTTCTAATTACAAAATTAATATCATATGTTTGATATCGCTAAACATATTTTGAAGTTTATTATCCTTCAAAAATTTGAGATATTTACAAATCAAATATAAATATTATCATTTTTAATCAATATAAAAAAATTAGACATAACCATTAATAATCTAATAAAAAATATTTAATAAGTGATTTGTGATGGATGTAAAAAACATTTTTAAATATAATAATGTAATTGAGACATTGGATGTTAAATTTATCTATTTATTTACTATATACAATTAAGTTGATACACCCGATCAAATAAAAAAATCATTATTTGCTACTCAAATTATTATAATCAAATTTTATTATTTTATGATAATTGATAATTCAATATTTATATAATAATTATATTATTTTATTAATATAATTTATAAAGTATAATTATATAAAACCATAATTGCATAGATTCTTAATTAGTTAATTACTCAACAAATAACCAATATATAATAATGTGTGGATAAATATAATATAAAAATACGAAATCTATTTACTATTATATAGTTAGAATATAAATAATTTCCTTCTTTAGTACCATTATTTGTATTGATTAAATTATAAATTATTTGTCATTAAATTAAGACGAGATTTATTTCTATTATGGTTGAAATCGACCATTAAAGGCCGTATTTTGCTGAGAGTTCACTTTCATCGTTGCTTGCCTTTGATACTGGTAATTGTTTGAACGTATGGTGTGTTAATGGGAGATTAATTAGGGTATTTTATTTGGGGTTTGAGGAAGATAAATGGATTTTGAGTTTTAGGGTTTGTAGTGTTGCTGAAATTAAGGACTTTTTTGGGTTCTAATTTTGTTAATGATATGTATGTTGTAGCTAGATAGGTTTATTTTGTTGAATTTTTTTATATTTGAAATTGACAATTTCGATGTATTTTGTAATAGATTAATTTAGTTAATTTAATGATGGAATTGGCTTGTACAATTTTGTTGTAATTTTTGTATTTTTTAACTTCAAATTTGATAATTTTGAGGTATTTTGTCATTAGTATAATATTTCATGAAAATGTTTATGTTCGTTTAAATTATAAATGAAATAAAAAAATGTTTGGACAATGTTCATATTTCTATTAGAACGAACAAATATGATTATATACAATATGAACATATTTCGAAGACGAATCTTGAGACCCATGTAGAAATATGATCCTTGAGCTTCCATGAAAAGCAAAGAGGATGTGGAGGTGAAACCATCAACATCTGTGTTCTTAAAACAGTTATATAGATCGAATCTAAGAGCTTCTTGTTCAAGTAAATCATTACGAACAGTAAATATTTTTAAATATCATTATATTTGAATTGAATCTAAAAATTCTCGGTTCACTAAAAACTTGTTTGAACATGATTCAACTGAACGGTTTTAAAACATTGATAAAGAGCAAGCAAAGTCAGTTTGTTGACTTTCATTATTGTAGAATCTAAATGCTCCAAGTGCACTACAACTGTGCATTTCAAGTGTTAAAAATAATAGAGTAGATCATCTTCCCCTTTTAAAATTTGTTGTATCTATTTCTACACAAATGAAATCTCTTTATGAGAGTGGTTAAATAAATATTAATATATTAATCAAGCATCCAACTACTATAATTAAATTTATCTAATTATGAGTTAGAAAAATAATTAGGTATACCTACTTTTTATATATAAAATTAATAAAATATTTTATATATCATATTTTTCTATTTTTATGAGATATATTAATTTACTGCAATAAACATCATTCTATATATTGATAACAGCATTATGCTTAATTGATGAACCAAATAAAATGAATTGTTTGGAGTAATGTGTTACAAAGGGTTATTGGAAATCCATCTCTGGCCTTGACTCAATTGCAATATGCCCTCCGCCCTGCAAATTTCATTACAAATGAACAAATTTGATTCAATAGACAAAATGGTGTTTTTTAATTAGATTTCTTGCCCAAACTGTCGCATAAGTTATATTGTTTGCAAAACTTCTCGTGAATCTGTATCATTTCAAGCAAAACAAACTTATAAGAACTTGCCTGGAACTCGAGTTGTTATAAAAGTTTATTTATAAGAAAAGATAATTTTAAAATTATAGAGTTTGATCGAAATAACGATAGGAATGTGCATGGATATATCATATAAGGGATGAGATCACACTGTAAAAGATTTGAATAAATCAATTACTATGATATCCTCTCTCTTATAAACCATTCCAAATTCTTTATCAATTCCAATGTGGGGCAATTTGATATTTCAATAGAGAATCATACCCCACAACTAGTGCTTCGAAGAACCACGGCCTCCATTTGTCTACGATGGGAGAGTTAAGTGAATCTATCTGTTATGGTCCCTTTCTAGGGGGTACCAACAGTCGTCCGGTTCGTTCAAACAACGAACTCGGTTCTAATTTATAAAAGATATGGAGAACGATTAAAAGTTTAAATCAAAGTAAGAACACAGCATATATAGTGGAAACCCCGTAAAATGGGGTGAAAACCACTCGACCAAGAGCCGATTATGCTCTTGGTCTGCTCACTAATGAAAATAAGAGAAGTTTACACAAAGCAGGCTAATGAAAATGACTAAG
>RWGZ01001059.1:1075219-1136906 GCA_009725065.1 Utricularia reniformis
AGATTTCTTTTTTTCAATTGCATTGACCCTGGCCTCGTTCAAGAATTGTTTTTGATCCAATCCGTAGGAATCAATGTAAGAGGCAAATCCCTTATGATACACCAGATCCGGCTCGGTTATTGATAGAGTGAATAGAATTCGTCGCAATGGGAATGACAACTTGAATGTCACATAATATTACATTTGTGAAGAGAATTTAATATCATGTCTATCAAAAGTTGTTTCAGCCAACGAAGTTTATAACATATTGAGGTCATAACACAATATTGGATTTTAGTATATGGCGTAGAGATAGTCTTTTCTTTCTTTTTTTTCTAGGAAATATGTGGGTATCCAAGAAGTGCCATATATCAACATACTTTTATCAAATGAAAACTTGCCAAGTCAAAGTCACAACAACCTTAAAATTGTAAGTTTGAATCAAATCGTAATAAAATTCCTTTCCTAGGAGCCCCCTTCATATATCAAACTACATGCATAGCTGCATTCCAATGATCGAGTCTCGATGTTTGCATGAATTGAGCTAAGATGTAATCTTGGAAAATGCACTATAATAGATTAATTAAATCGTCTGTAGGAATCTAAAGATAAGAGAGACTCAATATGGGAAATCATGTACCAAAAAGCCAAAAATTTTCTTTTATCGCGATCTGGTATTTATATCTCTCTATGGGGATTAAAATGTCTTTTATTCACTCCCCATTCATCCCTACATGTGAATGTTAGATTCTTAAAAATAGGTAACTTACCGTCAGCCATGACTCCGATTAAACTCACAACATCCTTCAATTTCCTTAAAGCCCACATGCTATGTTGACACTCAAACCTTCTTTGGCCCTGCAAGACTACTCCGTTGCTTGCATAGTTCCGCTTGACCGGTGCACACCTTGAACTAGACATGTTTGTGTAAGGTTGGGTCATGTCTTGAGCAATGTTATAATATACATATTATATATTATGTATTATATATAATATTTAAGCTATAATTATCAACCTAAAATTTTAATATTGAAATCAAACTCAATTAAAAATTGTGATTCAATTAATCTAATTCAAAATCACCATAACTCAAACTCATAGAAAATAGGTGATTTGTGTTTTAAGTTTAGGGTTAACTAATTAATTAAAAATTCTATTTTATAGGCATGGTTGTGGGTGCACACACTAAAGTTAATTCAAATGTATTTAAGGTTTATATACTTAATCGATAAAAGTAAAGAAAGATCTGTAAAAATATTTGAGCAGAGTAGGGAAAGCTAGTTAGGTTTCCAAAAATGGATAACAAGACAAGTTGTGAGTAAAGAAACCTCAAACCCTAGTCTTTCTCTTCTCTTGGGCTGTCTGTCAAACGTCAAATTTGGTCGAAACCCCATTTGAACAAATCGCCATGATTTCCGCCTTTGAGATAATTTAACAAGTCAAGAGTTTTTATATGGGAACTGCGTTGATTCAGTGTGTAATAAATTTTACAGCGTCAGATTGCGACCCTTAACTGTTTTACTTAATACTTGTAATCTATACTGTTTCTATGTCCTCAAATCTCGCTTCTTTTACTCTATAAATAACACCCTTTTCTTTGCATATTGATACATATCTCTCTTCCTTCTTCTTCCTCGTCCTCTTTGTCTCTGTGAGTAGGATTTGAAGAGAAGATAACCAGCCAGTTTTTGCTGATGGAGCATCATCAAGATTCATGTATAGTGTGTGTCTAGGGCTTTTTATGTTCCTTGAGCCCTGATAACATTTTTTTATGAGAATCTTGATGATGCTGCAGCAGCAATGAATGGCTAATCTTACACAGAAAATGAGCATTTTATGGTGTTTAATTTTCTTTAATTGGAGACTAGTGTTCATTCTCTTTACGTTTACTTCATATAAGTGATGTCTCGACACACAAAAGAATGTTGTTTTCTTCTATGTTCATCCCTTATCAGGATGAGTTTCTAAAGATAATGGTTTTCATAAACAAAACCCTAAATCTTAAAGGGGAAGTTTGATAATGCTGATTGGCTTTTTTTCTTCATGTTATGAGTCGTATTTCCTGCCTGCAAACTCTGGTTCAGCAGCAGACTTTTTTGAAGATATTAAGGTTGTTTTTGCATTACATTATTAATTCAAGAGATGAAAGGAGAATAACCAGTTGATATTGTAGAGAGCCAGCCAGAATACTATTAATGGTTTTTCCTCCACATTTTCCGCTGCAGACAACTCCAGGAATGTGTGTGTTGCTGAGCTTTGTATTACTCAATGGCTTCTCATGTGTTCTCACAATTTAATTATTATTATTTAAAAAAGGTAATGAAGTGTTTGGAATTAGGGTTTTTACAGTGATTTTGAATGATGTGACAACAAGACAAGACCTCCAAAAAAAATCAATAAAAGTCGGCATCCGATTCAAAGGAATATGGCTAGAGCTAATGAAACAAATGACAAGGAGGTAAGAAGGCAATAAAATGAAAGAAAACAAAAAAAGACACCAATTTTTTGTAACTTATGACATGAAGGGATTAATGGAGCAAAAGGAAGCATGGATCATGAGCAGATGAACATAAAGAAGATCTAGGGAAAGACGAGCATGTTTTCCTTGTTTATTGTTAGGAGTGTGCACGTATATGACGTATAAGGGATAAGATCATACTGTAAAAGATTTGAACACATTTCTCATAAATCAATCTAAATTTCATCCAAATCCAATATATGATAATTTAATATTTCAACTCATTGTTTTAATGCTATCAATGTTTGGTGCTCGATGCTGCATTCACCAAAACGTGAAAATGGAACACCACTTCATTTTCAAGTATCAAATAAGCATGAAAATGGATGATTAAAATCACAAGTCAGCCTGAAGCTTGTTTTGCGTATGGTAATGAGGTTCAAGAGGTGTGAACAATATTTTAACATCCGTCCAAATCGCTATAACTGATACAAATTTTTTAAAAAAATAAAAATATTTTAATTTTTCTGGATCGACCAGCAGAAACTCAAGTTTTGACTCAGAAACCTAATACTAGGTGATAAACTGAACAAATACCGACACCTCCCAATTTTTGTCGTTCCAGCCGGTATAAAAACGTGGGGTGCAAAGTATCAAAAGTTATTACAATTACATATGTTATACTTAATTTAGATCCCAACCAGATCATGATTGGCAGTGGCATCAACAAAATGATCCCAAACAGTCACAAATTCCCGCTTTGAAATAAACAGAGTCTACAGCAGCAAGGTAATAAACTGAACAAAGTGTCAACAGAAACACCCCAATGTTAACTGGGACTAAATCACAAGACAATCTTTACTTATGTAAGTTTGCAATTAGCATGGAGTAAAAATGCGAATGAAATTGTGAGCAATCATTGATATTCATGTTATCAAATCATGTTGTGGAAGTACCTCTCTGCAGAAAGCAAGCAAGTTCTTTAGATTCTCACAAGGTTAAAACATCTTTTCATCAACAAAGGCACCTGTAAGTTAAAATGCTCAAAAAAATGTTTGATCATGTTAGAAATGCTGCAATCTTAGATTTTGCAACTTTTAGGCATCAATCAAGGAGTCAAGTCTTTGTTCATCAATGAGATCACAAGTCAAATAATAAATCCATGTAAAAAATTAATATTGTCAACCACATCTTTGTTTTAAATCTACAGTCTCCCCTGGCAAATGAGGTAAATCTCTTTTGAACATGATCTAGTTGCTTTGGGCCTCAACCATGAGGACTTCTTAAATAGAGATTTACATATTTGATGAAATGCTGCAAAAGAGACAAAACAAATAGCATGAGCATAAAAAGCTTTGGATACAAATGAATTAAACCGATCGACTGACCCTTTGTATCTTCACTTTCAAGAAATTTGATGATAAGGTTTCCCCCTTGTTGCAGCAAACCACCCATATCCTCTAATACTTCATGTTCATTCAGGGGACCTCTTCCAATTGCTAACTTCATTGCTTGCATTGCCAGATCAGCAGACAATGCCGCATCTCTACTTGAGATTCCCGACACTAGAGGGCACATATCCGATAATACAACTGAGAACCCTTTCTTCTGTGCATTAAACAAGAATGAATGAGATTCTCTTGATAAATGCAAATTCACTGCAATCCATTCATCTTGTTGCAGTAGTTGATAAATTGTAGACCTGGGGAAATAGCATCCTCACTTTCTCTACTGAAAGCTTCATGACATCTGCACAGATAGTTTTAACCCTTGAATCACAGTGCATGGACGGAGCCTTCACCTTCTGCTCTGCAGCAGGAATCGATCAAAATTTCAGAAACATGTTTCGTATAACTGTATCAAACTCATACACTGTTTGTAAGCAGAGATTTATCACCTTCATATCAATTCCCACCACCACTCCACCCTTTGTTAATGGACCCAAGTTCTGGCAGGCTACCTGAAGTACCATATCTATGTAATGTAAAAATGAAAAAGGGGCAAAAAAATAATTTTCATAACCCAAAAATAAGGAAAAAACAACAAGTACGTAGCAACACAATTCTATGAATATTCAACAATCACCTGAAGCCAAGCACCAGGAGCACAGCCAAGATCAAGAACGGAAGAACCCGGTGAAATTATTTTGAACTGCTTCTGCATCTGAAGCAGCTACAATCCCATTTCCCGATCATAATTTTAGGAATAAACCAAATTACTCAGAATTTAAAACCACGAATCTCCACAGATTAAAGTAAACTTATAAATAAATAAATACGGAATAGTAGGAACCTTGAAGGCTGATCGAGCTACATAACCGAGGCGCTGAGCTTCCCTGTAGAAGAAATCTGGCGTTCCGCTCATTCGTTCGCCAGCTAATCCTTACCTGCTGTTACTTTCCGGGATTTAGGGTTTATCGTCTTCACCCTATTAACAATATAAATACGGGTGAATTTATTGTTCATCCAATTGTTTAAAAAAAAGTTAATTTTCATAGTATATATATTTGGAATGATGAAAAAATATATAATTGTTATATTTTTTGTTGAATTTTAGTCATGATCGTTAAATATTCCGTTAATATTTACAAAATAATTAAATAATACCGATCCGGATCGGCATGAGTTATACGATTGGTATATTAGTTGGTATCAAATTTTATTTTATTTTTTTTAAAATGACATGTAATTAGTTTTTTAAGATCGGACCCTAAAAATCCGAAAATCGAAGTTAATACCCGACAGCAGACGATACAAAAAAATATCGATACTACCCGATATTTGACATACCAGACGATATATAATTCGATATGAAAACATTGATATATTAAAATATCTTTCACTTTTTAAAAGATTTTAAAGGTTATGACTTTTTAAAAGATTTAGAAGAAAAATAGTCTTTTTCGCGCTATAGAAACCATATATTATGTTCATAAAAAACATATTGAAGTTTTAAATATGAGTTTTTAGAAGAATTTTCATAATCGATTTCCACCGTTTGCGATTTAACGATAAGTTAACGGTAAATGACGAAAATATAACAAGTTGTATAATATTTGTGACCAAAATAGAACTTCAAAACAAATATGATGAAAATAAAAATTTGGAACATTAAATATGACTTTTATATGGATTTTCTCATTTAAATATGTTTTCATGTAGTTCCTCAAATTTATTCAAAATTTTGACATTAGAATTAATGAAAATAACATAGTTAGTTTATAAATTTATATTTTAATTTAATAAAAAAGAGGTAAATACAAAGTTAGAAAGTAATTTATGTAGAAAAGTATTTAAAATTATGTAATTTATGTAGAAAGAGTAATTTTATGTAATTTTCTCATTTAAATACATCAATTCTGAAAAATAATTTATGTAGAAAGATAAATAAAAACACAAACATAAATAAAAATATAAATTATGAAATTTCTGTAATATTTTTAGAATGCACAAATAATGAATAAAAAAAATGAGGGTTCTGTTGTATAAATAGAATGATAGTTTATGTGTTAATCAGATTATTTTTTTACCCTTAGATTTAGTAAATAATAAATTATTAATAGAAACTTTGTCTGATTGTCACAAAATATGATATTAAACAAGATTATCATCAAGATAATAACATAGCTCTGCATCGTCTAAACCCTAATTTCTCGATAAACATACATTAAAATAAAAATCTTATTTATTTTCGTCTAAACCATTATGTTTTTATAAACTTTCATGTAAACAATTGCGTCACAATTGTTTCTATTTATACAAAAATGCAATGTTGGATATATGATGCAAATGTTGGATTTATCAATGTTTTCATATTGGTCCGGAATTCCGTACCGCTCTGGAGCAATACGATAAATATACCTCTTGAATACCGGTCGGTATTCAGATTTTATTTTTTTTTTAAAAAATTGTCATTTAGTTTTTTAGGATCGAACCCGAAAAAACCGGAAATCAACCATAATACCTGGTACCCGACGGCACAAAAAAAAATACCAGTGGAGCCCTGGTATTTGACGGTATACCATCCGGTATAAAAACATTTGAATTTATAATGAATCTCTCATACCTTGCGTAGACTATGCCTTCAAACTTCAAATGTCAAAAATTGTATACAAAAGATAAATTAGGACATTTTAATCATTTCAAAAAGCAGAAATTGAAGTTGAAATTAAAAATAACATTTATGTTGTTTTTTATTTGTAGTTATAAAATTGAGAAGTATAAATTTTACTTATTTAAAAGTAAAATGAAAAATATGATATGTTATGCAACCTTCCATAATTTATATTTTCTAAAATGAAAAAACATAAACAAAAGTGATACAGAACACCCTTAGTTTTAAAAAAATAATTTCTTTTTCCGAGACACATTCCAACCATATCTTAAGAGGTCGAATTAGTAAACTCAATAATTTTTCCTTACAATATATTCACCTTGAGAATCAATTTGAAGTTTACTAGCCAATAAAAATATGTATTGACTCAATTAATGAAAAAGAACTTGGTAAACTTGAATTAGTTACCAATTAAATATCTCACTGATTGTAATTAAATAAGTTAATTACGTAAATTATACCATTAAATAAGCAGTAATTAACACCATATCATTATATTTGGAAGGAATGTTAAGGTAATAATAATAATTAACATTAATCTCCTTCAGATTCTTTATTTCCTTGTATGTTACATTACCATGTATAGCTGATCTTCACCATAATATTCATTCATTCCGTTTCTTGTTTTGATCTAGTGACAAAAATGAGTTATTTTCGATCAAATTTTTGTTTACTTGTTGCTCTTTTTCTGCTTCTGAAATTGGGGTTTTATGTGATCATCGCAGACGCCGCCCCGAATTATATTACATGGGACGACCTACTTGTGAATTCGAAAAGACCATTTGCCAGTGACGCCGGTGGTGCGAGAATTATTGTGGTGGATAAGAACGGCGGCGGAGATTCCACCACCGTGCAAGGGGCGGTTGATATGGTGCAGGAATATAACTCCGAGAGAGTCAAGATTCATATTCTTCCCGGAGTCTACAGGTTTTCAATTCCCATTCATTTTTTTCTCAATACACATACTTCATGTATGTCACCATTATTTTCATTTTATATTTATTTTATTTAAAATTAATTAATTATATTATGAGCTTTTATAATCATTTTTATCATTACTACATATTTTAAAGCACCCTTCTCATTTCTTTGTTTATATTTTGCTGGAAGTATTTTATTCTTACAACTATAGTAATAACTAAGAGTGTTTTGTTTATATTTAATAACAAAATTTGATTCTTAAGTATAACTATCAAAATAGTAAAACAAATTTCTATGTTTTCATTCTTACAATGAAGTAATATAGGTCTCGTCAGTTCCGCCAAAAATCTAGTTCCTTGGTCAAGATTTTAGCAAAACAGTCCAACCCTTAAAAACTTATATTATATTAAAAAATTAGCTAAACTTTATTTTAAAAAAGTTATATTATGTTAACTATAATTAGTATAATTTTTACATGATTGTATTCTTAACCCTAAAATCAAGTATCTACATAGTGAGACTAATGCGATCCGAAAAGAAACAATATTGGATTTTTATGCAATGTAATATATATATCGAAATACTATTTTATAGTTATAATATTTTGAATAACAAATGGATATTTCATTTGTGCAGGGAAAAGGTGTACATTCCTGTAACAAAGCCTTATATTTCATTGATCGGAAATCCATCTAATGCTGCGGCGACAGTGATAACATCGCACGACAAGGCATCTGACCGGGACGGAAGCGGAAGGGAAGTTGGAACGCAGCATTCTGCGACAGTTGCTGTAGAATCCAGCTTCTTTTGTGCAGCAGGGATCACTTTTGAGGCAATTATCAATATGTTAGAATATACCATCCTCTTACAAATAACTCACTTTTTGGGGTTTACAGAACACAGCATCAATCCCGAATCCAGGTGCACAAGGATACCAGGCTGTAGCGCTAAGGATTGCGGGAGATAAGTCTGTTTTCTACAAGGTTCGTTTTATGGGGTATCAAGATACACTTTTGGATGAAGTAGGGACACATTTATTTTACCAGTGTACGATTCAAGGAACAACTGATTTCATATTTGGAAATGGAAGATCACTTTACCAAGTAGGTACACTTAACTTATTTGCATTCTTACAACACAGGCTTGTCTAAATTAATGTATGTTTGTGAACAGGAATGCGAAATCTCCCTTGTGGGATATGCATATTCAATAGCAGCTCAGAAAAGAAGTTCACAAAATGAAAACACAGGCTTTTCTTTTGTAAACTGTAACATTGTTGGAAATGGACAAATCTACTTAGCAAGAGCATGGGGAAAATATTCAAGAGTTGTATATTCAAAATGCAACATAGATATAGATGTTATTCCTGTGGGATGGACAGATTGGGGCAAACAAAGTCGACAACAGTATGTTTTAATCAAAATATTTATATCGAACAAAAAAGCCGCTAATGGTGTGTTGTTATGTTTACATTGTCGTAGAACGGTGGAGTTTGGAGAATATGATTGCAGAGGGAAAGGTTCAGATAGAAGAGGAAGAGCTCCTTGGTCAAAAGCTTTGACACATGAACAGGCAAAGTGGTATTTGGATAGAACATTCATTAGCGGGGAGAATTGGCTAAAGCTCTAGTGAAGATAAACAAGAAGAGCTTCTTTGGTTGACTTTTTCCACTTAATAAGTTAAGTTAAATTGGCTGTATAGATTCGTTCATGTTGGATCCAAGTGAAACCAAATCCCAAATGATTAATAAATTGAAGAATTTTGAAATGATCAAAGTATGTTGTGGTTCGTATTGATTGGTTCATATTGCATTGTGTCAAATTGAATGTTGTATTTGAATTAAGTTACTTTTTCGTCTCGATGAAACATTCATGCAAATAAATAGAGTAAATATGAAAAACAATATCACAAAAGGTTTTGATTTTCATAATCAAATGTAGATGATTAACGCTTGTGAAATCAATGCTTAATAACAATTCTAGTGAAATCAATAAAGATACACGAACAGTAAACTACATTGCTCAATAATAATAATCGTTATCAATGAATTCGGAATAAAGGGGAAGAAGATCAAAACTCAAAATACAAATATTTTTTCTATCTCGATATTTTACTTCTAAACCTTATTGCCTTTTTTGTAAAAAAGAGTGAAGATCACCTCCACCTTCAATCCCACAAAAGAAAATAGTAAAGTATGGTTAATGGGAAGGGAAAATGTATTGCACATAATAATAATAATAATAAAACGAATAAATCTTTTAAATATGTTTTTATTATATAACAACTATTATTCTCTACGTCTACTTACCAAAACAAGTTGTTTAATTTGCATTAGTATCCATATTAAAAACATTATTTAAAAATCAATCATACATTATTGGTGTACAATACTACAATTTACTTATCATGTTTTTTAATGTGCCATTAATACTCTTATAAATTGAATTTAAACAATAATGTTACACGGATTCTAATCATCCGGATTGTCTTTCTTGTACAAAAAAATTATAATGGAAATCTCTACTACAACTAGAGCTGTTATTCGATCCGAACACGTTGTGTTCATGTTCGTTCATATTTTTATTCGAACGTTTTCATGTTCGTTCATATTTTATTCTAAGGTAAAAATATGTTTGAACATTGTTCAAATTATTAAGTGAATGTTCATATTCGTTCGAATAGCTTGTTCGAACATGTTTGTACTATTTGGCAAAATTCACAAAAAAAATTAAATTTGGTTGTTTTACAAACAAAATCAAAAAAATAAATATACCGAAGAAATAATCAAATAATTATTTTCACGAAACAAAGAAGACTAATTCAAGTCATTTATAATTCATTATTCATACAAAACATTATGCACTAAATAAAAAAATTTGTTGCCAAAGCATAAAAAATCATTGTCATTTATTTTAATCAATCAGGAAAAAAGATAGGTTTATAGCCGTTAAATTCAAATAGTGAAAATTATGGTTTTGTAAATGTTTGTAAATTTAAATATTATAATAATCTATTAGAATAAAAATTAATTTATATAATATATTTGTTCACGAAAATGTTCGTGTTCGTTCAAATTATAAACGAACAAAAAATAATGTTCGAACAATGTTCATATTTTTATTCGAACGAGCGACACGATCACATTCGAGCCGAACACATATTGTTCACGAACTGTTCGGATCGTGTAACAGCCCTGTGTACAACTTAAAGTGAGTATTGAAGCAAATGCACAAATATCTCAAATTAAAACATCCAATTTACTATGCCACGAAGATTCATGTAAGTGGTAGGGTAGAGTTGATATTTTAGTTTTACACACACAATTTGATAAAGGGGTAATTTGACAACTCACACAATATTTGGATTTTCTTATAATATTCTATTCACATATTATAGTTGGCCTATTTAATCAATAGACACCCTATAATTATTTACTACGTACTCGGGACTTGAATTCGAGGACTCGGATTTGTTAAAGAGTTTGACTTGTTAATATTATTAATTATTTTTAATTAAAATATAAACTTTAAAAAGACATGTATGGTTAAGATGATTTATAATTAACAATAAATAAAATTATAATTTATCTAATTATATTATACAAAATAATTAATTAAGACATAAACATATATGATAATTCACGTTTAAAACCGGTAAAATGTTGAAATAGTTGGTATAGATTATATATATCTAAATAATATCGATATACCGCTAATTTTTTAAACATTAACGAAATTATATTAATATATATATAATAATAAATTAAAATTATGATTATTTCAAAATAAATAATAATAATTTTAAATATAAAAAACGGATTGTGTCCAACAAATGTACGAGGAGAGTTGGTGTCCGATAAGAGTCCGACTCGAATTCGACATCCTCGGAGAAGAGTTTGTTTAACATAGCAATGATAACGGTTTTTCTCCACTAATTTAACTCATGTTAAACCACGTCAACAAAATGATGTTTACTTATGTGATGTAATCTCTTTATATATCGAACATTTTACATTCATGTTGTTATGTTCTTTTTCGCCAACAAGGTAGACAACTTTTAATTAGGTATTAGAATCACTACATTTTTTACAAATCATTGAAGATTAATAATCAATGATTTCTTTCATTTTTTATGGCACCAAACGTAAAAGATTTTCAATTAATTGTTAAGTGACAATACTATTTTTTTCTTATAAAGATGTGTGAATAATTAATAATTTTCCAAGTTCTCCAAATTGAGTATATTTCACAAATGATTGAAATAAAAAAAACTAAGTCATGATTGAATATTTTTACTATGAATTTCCACAAAAACAACTGCAAATTCTAAATTATTATTTGAGATGATAATAAGTCAATTTCTAATTCGAGTTAGTTTCACATTGACGATAAATAAAATGCAAAGTCAGATATACCACGAGTAGGAATATATCTCCGTAATAGTAGTTTTGCGCATGAACAATTGTACGTAGCACTATGGAGATGAATCGGTAGACAGCTTCGGAAATCATCTAACAAAATAAAAGAGTTACTTTAACAAAAAACATTGTATGTTATAAAGTGTTACGTGTATTAAATAAATAATACTTAAATGTTGTTGCTTATTATCGTAAAACAATGAAAGTTATTGCACCAAAAAACATGTAGGGGCGACGTCCCATAGCTAGTATATAAGATGGGAAGATCATGCTCACTCAAGTATTTGAACGTGCAATCCTCAAAATGCAGTGTCAAAGCATAGCAGTGGGTCTGATGCCTTAATGATCAAATTATTTGAATTGGCACAAACAAATAAATGACAATCTGTTTTTCATCATTGATCATTAATTATTGAAGCAACAGAAAATGCACTCACAGATCAGTTTCTTTCTATGGCAAGCGCCTCTTATCAAACTGAGACTCATGACAATGGGGGTCAAGCCAATCCCTAGAAGAACTCTTGGATGTCATCATCAAAGGCATTTTATCACCTCCCACAAGCTCCCTCAGGCTATCAACCTTATTCTCTCTTCCGAATCCATTATATCGTGTATTCGCATCCCTTATCTTCTGCCTAAACTTCTTCTTGCGATTCAAACAGTTCTCTATTTGTCTTGTTTGTGATGGAGGAACTCCATGAGGTCCAAGATAAATGGTTTCTTCTTCTTTTGCCTGCTAAAAAACAATAAACTTCATATATATTTGATCTAGTTCATATTACAGAANAATATGAAATGACTAAATCTCTAATCTTTGAAAATTTTAAAAATAATGCATAAATTATCAAAATCATTTATACGAAAAAGATGAAAAACTGATATTATTCACTAGATAGTCATTCTTGAATGACTTTGAAACTTTGAAAGCTTCCCATGTAATTTACAAACTTTGGGAGTATAGTATTTACATTATTTTAAACATTGGGGGCTAATGCCGTAATTTTCTCGTGAAAAATAATAAACAGAATGCATAATGCATTTTTAGAATCAAGTTTAAACTTGATTATGCATTATAGTTGAAATAGAAGAATGCATTATGATGATAATTTATAATCAGAATTTAAAATAGATATTGTTCTGTATAAAAAAACAGATTATGCATTCTATAATGTATAATTCATTTTCATAATTTATGCAGAATAGAGCCTAAGTCATGATTGAATATTTTTACTATGAATTCCCACAAAAACAACTGCAAATTCTAAATTATCATTTGAGATGATAATAAGTCAATTTCTAATTCGATTTAGTTTCACATTGACGATAAATAAAATGCAAAGTCAGATATACCACAAGTAGGAATATATCTCCGTAATAGTAGTTTTGCGCATGAACAATTGTACGTAGCACTATCGAGATGAATCGGTAGACAGCTTCGGAAATCATCTAACAAAATAAAAGAGTTACTTTAACAAAAAATATTGTATGTTATAAAGTGTTACGTGTATTAAATAAATAATACTTAAATGTTGTTGCTTATTTTCGTAAAACAATGAAAGTTATTGCACCAAAAAACATGTAGGGGCGACGTCCCATAGCTAGTATATAAGATGAGAAGATCATGCTCCCTCGAGTATTTGAACGTGCAATCCTCAAAATGCAGTGTCAAAGCATAGAAGTGGGTCTGATGCCTTAATGATCAAATTATTTGAATTGGCACAAACAAATAAATGACAATCCGTACATGCTCTCTGTTTTTCATCATTAATCATTAATTATTGAAGCAACAGAAAATGCACTCACAGATCAGTTTCTTTGTATGGCAAGCGCCTCTTATCAAACTGAGACTCATGACAATGGGGGTCAAGCCAATCCCTAGAAGAACTCTTGGATGTCATCATCAAAGGCATTTTATCACCTCCCACAAGCTCCCTCAGGCTATCAACCTTATTCTCTCTTCCGAATCCATTAAATCGTGTATTCGCATCCCTTATCTTCTGCCTAAACTTCTTCTTGCGATTCAAACAGTTCTCTATTTGTCTTGTTTGTGATGGAGGAACTCCATGAGGTCCAAGATAAATGGTTTCTTCTTCTTTTGCCTGCTAAAAAACAATAAACTTTATATATATTTGGTCTAGTTCATATCACAGAAAGGTAAAAAATGAATGGGGATTCACAAATCAACATTATCTGGTTTAGAAGAATCTTTTATTGTTGGAGAAGCAACTTCACTCTGTAATTCTTCTTCAATTCCCAAGCTTGGAACCACAAATCCATCAGTGTCTACAAAAATATCAAGTAGAAAATGACCAAATAGTGGAATTACATTGCATAACAGTATCGAAAATCTCCATATGGAAAGAAAATGATAGCAAGAAGCTATCTTTCATTGATGTAGATAACAACATGAAAATTATATCCATCAGAAACCCTTTGTTTCCTGTTTTTTTATCACTATTCGAGTAAGTTCTATTATACAACACAATATAACTTAGGATCTAATTCCAGCGGTGTAATAGGTTCAACCATGGATTAAGAACTACATGAAACAAGCAAGTAATATTCAAATGAATCTAAGCAAAAAATTGACGAATCAGCAATACAATGAAAATTTCAGGAACTACCCCACTCGTCTTCTCCAATGGGAGGAACAGTTGGCAGAGGGAAAGTTTCCATGGTCGACAACTTTTCCGCTTGATATCCGACAATGAATCCCCTGCCCAGGACAAGGAATGATCGAATCGGCCTACCTCATAGATTGATAAAATGAAGAAATTCCTTCGATTCGGACCACCGCCATTATTACTCAATTTAAGAAGGACAAAAATTAGGGTATTTTTAGAAATTTACTTAAAAATTAGAAGAAAGTTTAGGAATTTTATGTATTATTTAATCTTTTTTCAATTGAGATTTCATACAACTATTTATAACAAAAAAAAATATTAATATATTATTATTTAATAATCCATGAAGACGATGTATTACTATACTAAATACTATTTCATCTATTCACATCTCAGTATTAATTACATGTTTATCTACATATAATATATAATATTTATATATTTTAATATTGGTGATACAAATAATTCGGTATAATTCACAACACTCCCCTTTGGATGTACATTAATTTTATCGTATTAATAAGTTGAAGACTAATGCGTAAGTTTACTGGATTTTATTATCTTGATTCTACTATTTTTTAAGTACGACTGATTTGGAAATAAAATTATTTTATTTTTTTTATTTTAGATAAGATGCCTTCGCAAGCAATAGCCGATCTTGAAAACTTTTTCGATCAGATGTTCTTACTCTTAGTATTATTATTGATTATTTTGTTTATTATTCTGGGTTTCTTGAGATACGATTGCAGGTGTAGAGTGTAATAAAATGCATTATTATTTTCATATGTAATAATGTAAATTTGAAAAACTATTGTACTTATGATTATTTAAAATCATGAAGTCTTTGCATTCCAATTTGATGGACAAACTTCTCAAATACGCTTGTAGAGAAAGATTTAGTAAATAGATATGATAGATTATTGCAAGATTGTATTTTTTGTACTTCAGTATTCTTTTGTTTTGTGAGATCATGTGTGAAGAAGAATTTTGGAGAAATATGTTTTGTTATGTCTCCTTTTATATATACTTCATTCAATTGAACAATACATGCTGTATTATCCTCAAATAAAATTGTTGGTTTTATTTTCCCAGATAATAAACCACAAATGGTTAGAATGTAATGAATCATAGATCTTAACCATACACATTCATGACTAGTTTCATAAATGACAATTAATTCTGCATGATTTGATGATGTTGCTGTAAGAGTTTGTTTTATTGATTTCCAAGGTATATCAGTTCTACCTAATGTAAACACATATCCAATTTGTGATTTACTATTATGTGGATCAGATAAATACCCCGCATCTGCATAGCCAATTAAATCAATTGATTTGAGTTTCATATTTTTGGAATACAATAATCTCATGTCTTTTGTTCCCTGAAGATATCTAAAAATATGTTTTACTCATTTCTAGTGTCTTTGTGTTGACGCTGAACTAAATCTTGTCAATAGATTTACAGAAAATGCAATATCATGTATTGTATTATTAGCAAGATACATCAATGCATCAATTGCACTTAAATATGATACTTCTGAACCAAGTACATCTTCATTAACTTCTTTTGGACGAAAACAATCTTTCTTTTGATCTAATGATCGAACAACCATAGGTGTACTTAGTGGATGTGATTTGTCCAAGTAAAATCGTTTTAATATTTTCTCAGTATAATTAGATTGATATAAGAAAAATTCTTTAGATAAATCTTCAATTTGTAGACCTAAACAAAATTTGGTTTGACCAAGATCTTTCATTTCAAATTCATTTTTCAAATAAGCAACGGTATTTTCAATCTCATCATGATTTCCAATAATATTCAAATAATCAATATAAACCGCTATAATGACAAAACCATAGTTTGTTTTCTTTGTAAAAATACATGGACTTATAGGATTATTCATAAATCATTCTTTCATGATACTTTCTTATAACCGGTTATACCACATTCTTCCTGATTGTTTTAATCCATACAATGATTTATTCAGTTTGATCGAATATATATTTCGGGGCTTCAATTTGAATGCTTCAGGCATTGATAGTCCTTCGGGAACTTTCATATAAACATTATTATCAAGTGTTCCATATAAATATGCTGTCACAACATCCATTAAACACATTTGTAAACATTCCATAACTGCCAAACTTATTAAAAATCTAAAACTAGTTGCATCAACTACACGTGAATATGTTTCTTCATAATCAATTCCAGGTCTCTGAGTAAACCTTGAGCAACAAGTTTTGCCTTATATCTCACAACTTCATTTTTCTCGTTCCGTTTTCTTACAAACATCCATTTATATTCAACCGGTTGGATTCCTTCTGGTGTTTGTACTATTTTTCCAAAAACCTCACGTTTATCTAATGAATTTAATTCATTTTGAATTGCATCTTTCCATTTTAACCAATCTTTTCGTTTTATACATTCTTCAATAGATTTGGGTTCATAATCATCATCTTCATTGATTAAATCTATTGCAATCGTATAAACAAATACATTATCAATTTCAGTCTGAGTTCGATTCCATACTTTGCGAGTAACTGTATAATTAATTGAAATTTCTTCATTATCAATAACATCATCATTATTATTGATATTTTTCTCTATCATTTCAACTTTATTATTTTGATAAGAAATTTCATCAATTTTTCTCGCTTTATTTGAATTCTTATTTTTGGAACCAATTGGTCGATCTCTTTTTCGTACAAATAAAGTAGAATTATCCAAAGAATTCTCAATGCATGCATGAACATTTACTGCTGGAATATGAGATTTTGTAATTATTTTCATATATGTAAATGCATCAGGTAGTTGATTTGCAATTTCTTGCAAATGTATAATTCTTTGAACTTCATTTTTACATTGTTTTGTATAAATATCGAAATGTTGCATTTGAGATGCATTCCAAATAATTTGAGGTTTTTCCAACGTTTGTTTTTCTCCCCCTCGTTTTGGGATATTGTTTCATCAAAGTTACAATCAGTAAATCTTGCTGTAAATACATCTTCAATCATAATTTCAAGATATTTAATAATTGATAGAGATTCGAAACTAACATATATTCACAGTTTTCTATGTGGACCCATTTTTGTTCTTTGTGGTGGAGATATCGGAATATAAACTCCACATCCAAATATTCTTATATGTGATATATTTGGTTGATTACCAATAACAAATTGTAAGAGAGAATAACCATAATAACTGGTTGGCCTTAAACCAATTAATGCTGCTACATGTAAAATAGCATGACCGACCTCAAGCAGAAGATAGTTAATTTGATTTCATAAATAATGGTTTAACTATTAATTGTATCATTTTGATAAGTGATTCTACTAAACCATTTTGTGTATGTATATATGTCACTGAATATTCAACTTGTATTCGAATAGACATATAATACTTATTAAATGCATTTGAAGTAAATTATGCAGCATTATCCAACCGTATCGTTTTAATCATATAATCTGTAAATTGAGCTCGTAATTTAATAATTTGAGCCAATAATTTGGCAAATGCCATATTTCTAGATGATTACAAACATATACGAGACTATCTGGTCGATGCATCAATTAATACCATATAATATTTAAAAGGTCCGTTTGATGGTATTATATGTTCACAAATATCACCTTGAATTCTTTCTAGAAATTTAGGACATTCTTTGTCCAACTTGTTTGGTGATTGTCTTGTTATAAGTTTTCCATTAAAACAAGAAGAACAATTAAGTTCTTTTGGCAAAAGAATTTTCTGATTATTTAATGTATGATCATTCGTACTATTTATATTTTTTCTCATAATAATTGATCCTTGATGACTTAAACGATCATGTCAAATTCTAAATTCATTCTTAAATTCATTGAACTTCTAGTTCATATGAATTTCTATAGCAGTTATCTTTGAATAATATAATCTAGAAGATAAGGCTGATAATTTTTCTACTATGAATTTTTTTTCATTAACAAGAGATGTAATATAAAGATATTCCACATCGTTTTCACATTTTGTTTCGATATTATAATTATTTTTACCTATATCCTTGAAGCTAATCAAATCAATTTTCTACTTAGAAGATAATAATGCATCTTCTATAATAAATTTTGTCCCATTGGACAATATAATTATTGCTCTTCCGGAGCATTAAATCAAATCAACTGTTCCAGATATTGTATTCACATTTGCTTGCATTTTTGTAATAGTAGAAAAATATTTCTCATGTTTCAATATTGTATGAGTTGTTGCACTGTCAACTAGACATATGTCTTCATCCATCTTCATATAATACATAATCACATTTCAAAATATAATATATAATAAGTACATATTTAAAATGAAACATACACACATGGAATAAGGAAATACATATATTCAAACACAATAATAATTTCATATTTGTTGTGTTTCATCAAAACTGAGAAATCTTTCTGGATCGAAGAAATCAGCAATATCCAAATGGGTAGAATCATATGAAGTTGACGGTTGATCATTTTGATTTATTGGATCTTCCAGTGTCTGATATACAAGATGTGCTTCTTTAATCTTTCATTTATCCGTCTTTTCTTTTTCAATTAAAGAGTTTTTATATAACTCAACCAAATGTTCGGAAGTACCGCAAACACGTGACCAATGATTCTTTCTATCACATCTATAACATATATTTTCAGTATTTCTCTTATTTTGCTATCCCATTTGTTTATTCTTATTTTTACAATTTTGATTGAAATTATTATTTTTAATATAACCTCCACGATTTCCTCTTCCATAACCACGACCACGTCTACCATCATATCTACGTCATCTTCCGGGTTTGAAACCTTGATTATTACCCATAAATTGTTGATCAACTTTGAGTGCATTTACTTCTGGAAATGGAGTTGATCAGTAAGACGAGATTCATGATTTGTCATTAACAAATCATTATTTTGTTCAGCAACAAGAAGACAAGATATTAATTCAGAATACTTCTTGAACCCATTTTCTCGATACTGCTGATGGAGTATCATATTATATGCATGAAATGTGGAGAATGTTTTTTCTAATAACAATTTATCAGTAATTTTTTCTCTACATAATTTTAGTTGTGATGTTATTCTGAATAATGCTGAATTATATGCACTTATCGATTTAAAATCTTGTAATCGTAAATTTAGCCAATCATGGCGTGCCTTTGGTAGTATTACTGTCCTCTGATGAACATATCTGTCTTTTAAATCATTCCATAAATTACGTGGATCTTTTACCGTTAAATATTTACTTTTTAGTCCTTCATCAAGATGGTGACGTAGTAAAATCAAAGCCTTAGCTTTGTTTTGATTTGATGCAATATTACTATCTTTAGTGGTATCTTCCAGACCATTTGTACTAAGGTGCATTTCTGCATTTAATACACATGATAAATAGTTTTTCCCAAAAAGATCAAGAGCCGCAAAATCAAGTTTAGAAAGATTTGACATAGTTAATGAAAAACAAAATAATATAAATTTTTACCACCTTTCTTGACCCGTAACTTAGATAAGTGTAGAAAACTCGTGCTGATAACGTGTTAGAAATTTGCTAAAAGATTAGAGAGAAAGTTTAGAAATTCTATGAATTTCTTTATTCATTTTAGATTTCATACGCCTATTTATAGAAAGAAATATTAATATATTATTATTTAATAATTCATGAAGACGATATATTACTATGCAAAACAATATTTCATCTACTCACATCTCATCAGTATTAATTATATATTTATTTACATATAATATATAATATTTGTATATTTTGATATTGGTGATACATTCATAATTCGGTATAATTTAAAACAGGTATCACCAATTTTGAAATAAAGGTATATGGGATAACTTATACTTTAAAAATTGATAATGAATTTGTAAATTTTTTTTATATAACTAACCTATTTAAAATTACTTTTTCTCAAATTAACTTACTTATTATTTTTTCAATTTTTTGTCTAAACTAGTATATATTCTATTTGTTTTAAATGAATATTACAAAATAATTTTTTAATTAATTTATTTGAAATTGATGTAATATCGAAAATGGTTAGAAAATAATATTTTTAAAGTTTTGGATTGATGGGTCGTTTAGGTTTATGGTTTAGTATTTGGGGTTAGAGTTTATAGATTAGGATTATGGATTTAGGATTTAGGGTTTAGAGTTTCGGGTTATGATTTAGGATTTAGGGTTTATGTCGTAGGATTTAGGATTGAGGGTTTTAATTTTATAAATAAATTGTAAATTCTTAAGAAATAACCTGTTTAAAATCTGGAATTGGAAATAAATAAGTTAATTTGAACAAAAATATAATAACTATGTTACTTTGAGAAAAAATATTTTGAAATAGGTTTACCCACTTCTCCCCGTTGCAATTCCATGAGTGTAAGCAAAGAAATAAACATATTAACAAACAAATATTTGCTGCTCAAAATTTAGATATTAGTCATTTTATCTATTTTGCAATTGTTAGTATTATTTTATTAAAAAATCTTTGAAAATTATACTTTTGTCAAATCANCACGTCGATTTCCGATGATCCCAGTAATGGTAAGGGGATCGTCACATGGATCCATGATCCCTTCCCGATCAGCCGGGATGAAAGTAATGTCCTCTCTGAAGAAGGAGGATCGTTCCATGGGATCATACTTTACCAGTGCAACAGATTCGGAGCTCTCAGCAGAGTCTCCGCGCGCAGTTCTCTTTCGGTCCCGGACCGATTCATTTATTCTCAATCCTCCGGAGATAACATAAATATCTCCGGCCACTTCTCTGGGTGCCGTCTCATTTCGAGGAGGTTAGGCACCAGTTTCAGCAGGTGGGGGAGCAGCCTGCTCCTGTCTCCCACCCTCATTCTGCGGGGCTCTGCCGCCACGGCCCCGCCGTCTTCTTCTTCGGCCCTGACCACGGTTCTCGCGACCGTGTTGGCCTCTCTCTTGCTCTGGCAGAGGAGACCTTCGGTCCTCCGTCCGATCGTTGTAGTTTCGGGGTTGTCCCCGATTATCTCTTCCCTGCGGCCTGTGACAATCGTCACCTTGATGGCCCATTCGGGGGGATTCCGCTCGCTTGCCCTTCTGACCATTCCGGTCGGGCTTCTCTTTACTCATTGTCTCTACTGTCTCTTTCAACAGCGGGCACTTCAGGGTCGGGTGATCGCGATTATGATGAAGCTCGCAATACACCCGATTGTCCTACTGCATCGGGGGGACGTCTTTTTCAGTCATAGCCGCTACTTCTCGCGACTGTTTCTTAGGGTAGGAAACCCTATGATCACCTGCGGGCTCAGAATTCCCGCTAGGCTTCCCATAACCAAGCCCCAGCGCTTCATCCACCTTAATATACTTGTTGATTTTCTGAAGAAGTTTTGCCAAGGTGGATGGTCGGCTCTTCACCAAGCTGGCCGAAAGGCCGCACGGTCCTAGGACCTGCTGTAGGATATCAATTTTGTCCCGGAGCTCGAGCTTGATGCCCCGGGTGGTCCTATTGAATTTCTCCATGAAGGACCGAAGGCTCATCTTTGCCGGGATATACTTTAGCTGATATAGTTCCTGTCTGCTTCGGGGCGGTCCTACATTTGGAGCAAATTGCTCAGAGAAGGCCAAAATAAATCTGCCATACGACTGTATGGATCGGGCCGGCAAATTTTTAAACCACGTTCAGGCATCGCCTTGTAATCCTGCCGCGAAGATGCGGCACTTTAATGAATCCGAGTCCCAAACCGTTCCCATACGTAGTTCGAAATTGGCAACGTGATCGATCGGATCACCATCACCACGAAATGTCGATCTAGGACTGCTGCCCAGATCTCCTCAGAAAAAGGGAGCATCAAATCTCCCAAGGCGGCTGATACACCTTCAGATTGATGAGACGATGCCTGGACCACATGCAAATTATGCCACCAGTCATCATCCTTACTTCTTCTGATAGGGGCCTCCATGGCCCTGTTAAATAAACCAGGATTGCGTCCCAGATTAGGTTCGCAATCCCTCAGCGCACGCATGCTCTCCAACTCCCTGGTGAGCTCATCAATTCGTCGCTGCATCTGCTCCTGGTCATTTCCAGGAGCGGGAGTTAGAGCTCTGGCTGGGGGAGAAGGTGTAGACCGATATCTAGGCCTTCCCATTGTCACTCCACGCCTGATGATTTCTTCTTCATCAGTACTGCGCTCGTCAGGATCACTCTCGTATCCTCTGCTTTTGGGAACATGGCTTGATACAGCCGGTGGTTCTGTTCCACTTCTCTCCGACGTAATTTCCAGTACTACCTTCCTAACGACAGCTTCCAAATCCTGTAAGGTAAATGTTGGTGCTGGAAGACTGTGGGGAAACACGTCACTATTATTTGTCGGAGTTACAGTCGCCATGTCTTTGATTATCCTTTCCCTGGTAGAAACTCAAATGGGATTAGAGAATCGTCCCCACGGACGGCGCCAAACTGTTGTGGTCACTTTTTAGGGGGTACCAACAGTCGTCCGGTTCGTTCAACAAACGAACTCGGTTCTGATTTGTTTTAGATGTGGAAGACGATTAAAAGCTGGAAATAAATAAATGCACAGCGATGTATAGTGGAAACCCCAGGAATTGGGGTGAAAACCACTCGACTAAAAGCAGATTATGCTCTTAGCCTGTTCACTAATCGAATAATTCATAGTTAATACAGCAGAAGCTAAATGAAAATGACAAGGAAAAGAAAGTGGTAAGATTTTCGGCAGGGTAACGACATGTTCTTCCGCGTCCAAAGGGTCCTGCTATTTCCGTCATCTTGCCCTGTATTTATAGAGTTCATAGCGTGTGTAAATCACGCTCTGTAACCGCCTCTGACAAGTTTGTTAGAGGTTGTTATCGCGAGATGTAAAACGAGGTTGGGACCGAGGCGTGGTCTGCGTGATCGGGCCCGAAGCGTGGTAAATGTGGGAAGGCCCGAAGCGTGGAAAACGTGAGTTGTGACCGTTCTGTAACCGTTCGGACCGAACCTAGGTGCCAGCTGGCAGAAAATGCTTTATTTCGTTAGGGTAACTTCGGTCCTCTCGTTGAACATCAGGCCGCTCTTTCTTAAGTGTGTAAATGGGTTGTAGGAATTCGCTTTTATTATTTGAATCGGCCCAACGGTTGTTGGGCCTCACCCATCACAAGGTACCCGATCCTAAAGTTCTCATCAACATCTATAACATATATTTTCAGTATTTGTGTTATTTTGTTATCCCATTTATTTATTCTTATTTTTACAATTTTGATTGAAATTATTATTTCTAATATAACCTCCACGATTTCCTCTTCCATAACGAGGACCACGTCTACCACCATATCTACGTCATCTTCCGGGTTTGAAACCTTGATTATTACCCATAAATTGTTGATCAACTTTGAGTGCATTTACTTCTAGAAATGGAGTTGATCAGTAGGACGAGATTCATGATTTATCATTAACAAATCATTATTTTGTTCAGCAACAAGAAGACAATATATTAATTCAGAATACTTCTTGAACCCCTTTTCTCGATACTGCTAATTGAGTATCATATTATATACATGAAATGTGGATAATGTTTTTTCTAATAACAATTTATCGGTAATTTTTTCTCCACATAATTTAAGTTGTGATTTTATTATGAATAATGCTGAATTATATGCACTTATCGATTTAAAATCTTGTAATCGTAAATTTAGCCAATCATGGCGTGCCTTTGGTAGTATTATTGTCCTCTGATGAACATATCTGTCTTTTAAATCATTCCATAAATTACGTGGATCTTTTACCGTTAAATATTCACTTTTTAGTCCTTCATCAAGATGGTGACGTAATAAAATCAAAGTCTTAGCTTTGTTTTGATCTGATGCAATATTACTATCTTTAATGGTATATTCCAGACCATTTGCACTAAGGTGCATTTCTGCATTTAATACCTATGATAAATAGTTTTTCCCAAAAAGATCAAGAGCCGCAAAATCAAGTTTAGAAAGATTTGGCATAGTTAATGAAAAACAAAATAATATAATTCATTACCATCTTTCTTGACACGTAACTCAGATAAGTGTAGAACACTCGTGCTGATAACGTGTTATAAATTTGCTAAAAGATTAGAGAGAAAGTTTAGGAATTCTATGAATTTTCTTATTCATTTCAGATTTCATACGACTATTTATATAAAGAAATATTAATATATTATTATTTAATAATTCATGAAGACGATGTATTACTATGCAAAATAATATTTCATCTACTCACATCTCATCAGTATTAATTACATATAATATATAATATTTGTATATTTGATATTGATGATACATTCATAATTCGGTATAATTCACAATAGGTATCACCAATTTTGAAATAAAGGTATATGGGATAACTTATACTTTAAAAATTGCTAATGAATTTGGAAATTTTTTTTATATAACTAACCTATTTAAAATTACTTTTTCTCAAATTAACTTACTTATTATTTTTTCAATTTTTTGTCTAAACTAGTATATCTTTTACTTGTCTTAAATGAATATTGCAAAATAATTTTTTAATTAATTTATTTGAAATTGATGTAATATCGAAAATGGTTAGAAAATAATATTTTTAAAGTTTTGGATTGATGGGTCGTTTAGGTTTATGGTTTAGTATTTGGGGTTAGAGTTTATAGATTAGGATTATGGATTTAGGATTTAGGGTTTAGAGTTTCGGGTTATGATTTAGGATTTAGGGTTTATGTCGTAGGATTTAGGATTGAGGGTTTTAATTTTATAAATAAATTGTAAATTCTTAAGAAATAACCTGTTTAAAATCTGGAATTGGAAATAAATAAGTTAATTTGAACAAAAATATAATAACTATGTTACTTTGAGAAAAAATATTTTGAAATAGGTTTACCCACTTCTCCCCGTTGCAATTCCATGAGTGTAAGCAAAGAAATAAACATATTAACAAACAAATATTTGCTGCTCAAAATTTAGATATTAGTCATTTTATCTATTTTGCAATTGTTAGTATTATTTTATTAAAAAATCTTTGAAAATTATACTTTTGTCAAATCACATTATATGGGAATTGTATCGAATCCATTGAACTAATTAGTGCTGCAAAGTGCAAACAAAACACTATTCAATCCAAGCCTGATAAATGGAAAAACCAGAACCCTATACATATTTTTCAATAAACTAATTATTATATGTTAATTATTACAATGTGACATGTCATAGAAAGAATGTGAAAAGGAGATGTCAGCTCACATCTGCCGCCTAGGCATTACTTTTGTCGTTCATTCGTCCGTTTATTATGCTCCCGCTGGACGCAGATTAAGCTACTGAGTATTCATGTCGGTAAGAAATTATGTTTTTTTTCTTCAATTGAATGTATTTGAGATATTTTAAATCGTACCTTGGTTTTTTCATACTTTCAAATGCTTCTTCGGTGTATTGATTTGATGCGATCTGGGTTTGTGAAGGGGTTTTTGGCCTTCATATTGGGAATTGGTGTTATTGAATTCAATTAATTCTTTCATTGTGATATCGCGTTTCTCTTAGAACTTTGAATGCGTGGACTTGTTTGTAATTTTGAGTTGGATTGATTTTTGGAATTAGGTTTTGAGAATTTTTATGAAGTTTCTTTCATGGGTTCCCCATTTTTTTTATTTGCTGTTGGGGGAAAGTTATAAAAGGGAGTCTGGTATATTTGGGATATTTACATTCAAATCAAGTAGATTGGATCACTTCTTTTCTTCTTTTGCAAAATTGAAAGCTTTGGTGCTTAATGCTATATACTTCAGGAATAAGATTATCATGATTTCTTCAGTTACATTTGCATTTTGTAGGAGAAAGGCCAGGCATTGCCAAAGTTTGGTGCTTGGGATGTGAATGATCCAACATCAGCTGAAGGGTATACCATGATATTTAACAACGCGAGAAAGCAGAAAAAGACGGGTGAAAATCCTGATTCCCCTGCAAATTCGAACACAATACAAGGACATGAAGTTGATTCTCTAAAATCTGATGGCGTAAGTAGTTTTTATGTTGTATGTTAAACAACAAGTTCAGGCACTCAACTTTGGGTTCTTCATGTTATTTAACTTGATTTGATTATGTTCTTGTGTTGATTGGCTTCTTTAATTTACAGAAGAAATGGTGTTGCTTTATGTAGAGTCAAATTCTGAATCTCATACCAGGTTCCTGTGTTAGAGAACAGACTGTCCTAAATCCTTACAACCAATCCAGATGGTATCAGGTATTATCGTGCGTTTCGTATTGTGTAAATTGTAGTTTTATTTGTACCAGTATATGAAGTTCACCATAAATTATGTCTGTTTGTAAGATTCACATGAGATACATAATGGTTTTTTAAGTTAATCTTGTACTAATGAATATTGTTAAGACAAATATTGATATACCGACAGAAGCTCGGTGAAGAAGAAGATTGAACAAGCAAAATGAGTAAAATTTGGCTTATGTCATTTCAATATTCAAAGTAGAGAGCAATAAGAAGTTCTGTTTCCATTCAGTTAAATTAAGAGAGCTGCATATAGATGAAATTTAGCTTTCTATCATATTATACACTGACCTGATTCAGTTCCTAATTATCATAAGCTCACTTCGAAATCCCGTTTTGATTTCGGAGTTTTTGAAACTCCGACTCAATAGTTTGAACGATTAGTACATCTTCTGCATCAGGCTCAGGGAATTCAACATGAATAGAGTTCTGTCTGATTGGTGGTGCAGCATTTTGATCCTTCATGTAATTGTAAAGCTTCTGGTGAAAGGGATGATCCAACGAAAAGCAATCTGTAGTTCCCGAGCAGCTTTCTCGTCTACAAAAATGCGGGAGATTTTCATAGTCCATTATCTGCAAATGTTAATAGAATGATGAACTTCAAAAAACGTCCAAAAAATCAAACTGTCATGCCTTCAACAATTCGTTAGATCCCGAGCCCGAAAGAACTTGAACTTTTTTTCTTGTTCTTTCTTGCAGAAGCGGCCTAACGACCTGCAAAACATTTTCATCTTCTTTACAAAGCCAAATAGTCGATTTTGATAGCCAAACCTTCCAACATGCCGAAAAAATGTATGGTGCGTTAACGATATAATAAGTATCCGTCTTTTCAGGATAGTTTTGATCGTCAATGGTCGATATTGCAGTCAGTAGCTGTAGAAAGAGAACTTGAGCACTCTATAAAACGATGCAAGTTTTTCGACAAGAATCACAACAAGCTCATAGGAATACCTTGAGCTGACTTAAAGCAGAGATCTTTAGACCAGTCATGTCCAGAACCTTAATGCATGTTCCAATGTACCGGTCGAATTTTCTCGAAACACAAGGCTACAATGCAAAATCACAGTAAGTTGAAAATTTTAGAATGGTCCCGGAGGATGCGAACTCACCAATATAACACGATCTCTGTACTCGTTCATTTGAATATGCGATTGAACGTACCGGTCAGTCTGAAAAAAAAACTGTGAAACCGATTGAACAGATAGCAAAAAACCTAAGAAGAATGGCATCTTACAGAAGCTTTGTCAAAAGTGCTGCGCCCTACACCAAGAGCAAAAACAGGAATACCCTGAAAGAATTAATCAGAATGCCATGTCAATCGCATAAAAAACGATAAAAAGATAACAAAATAGTACCTCTTTGGTGTATCCAGACATTCCATTAAGCTGTGAATCTCGTATTTCTCGATAAAAGTTTTCAGGATATATAGGCTTCTGCAGTGATAGCCAAGTTTTATGTGAATTACCTGATTGCAAATAACGATTTGCTACGAGGATCACACTTCAAAGAAGACAAATCAAATCAAATACCGTAAGTATGCCATCGATTTCATTTTGTATCCTCCATTTTAAACAATCAGTAAGCTGCATTCTTAAACAATACAATGAGGTAAAGATAAACAAAACTACTGTACAAAAGGGAATAAATTGTAGCGAACGAACCATCTTAAACGCATTCGAAACATTTCCATCCCTTGCCTTGAGAAACCTCACCAGACTCTCCTGAGGATACTCGTTATGCACATTCTGCAGAGATTAAAATGAAACTACTTCTTGAAGATTACAAATCATAGTTATTTCCACTGGTTTTGACATGAGAATGAACTCACAAAATACTTGAATACTCTACTCAATAGTCAATCCAAATAAAATACTAAATATATAAAATACCAGAGGAAAATTTCAACTACAACCCATGTCCAATACTAAAATAATCATAAAAACCCTACCCAAAATATCAATTTTACATTTCTAGGTACAATTACGAAATTGGTACACCGCTTCAAGCTTTTAAAATAAAACATAAATACCTGAAAAGTTATCTTCAATGGTTCATCAACTGCGAGGAGAAAAACCCACGGTATCATCACCATTTACCCACACCAGATCAACGATCGATAACACAAAGAAAACCTTGAAAAAAGAAGAATAAAGCTGACCTTTTTCCATCAGGGATTCGAACCGTTTGAGCATTTCGTCTGCTACTATCACCATTTCTGATTTATTTCTTGAAGAACAACAACAAAATTTGGAACCCAGAAATCCAATTCCAAGGTTCAGCTTTCTCACGAGGAGGTGCTCACTTTAGTGTCAGATCGAGACGCTCAACAGTCAATGTTGGGAAAAGCAGATCTCTATGAAGAAATACGCACCACAAATAAAGGAGAGCAGTTGGTTTTTATTTATATTGATACCAGAATGATCGAGTCACTTCCTAAATTTATATAGTTCCATCCATTTAAGGTTACCCATGATTTTTAGGAATGGGATCTAGTATCATGTTAAATTTCTAAAGTTAGATCAATTTACATAGAAAGTATATTTGTTAATGCGTAACTTATGATAGCATGTCGAAATCGGTTTTTTAGTAAACATGAGAGAGAAGTTGGCATTATTGGTGTTGTTTGGAACAGCTTTCCACCACACGGTGGGGTGAACGCACCACAGTTGTATTCTATTTTAACCAAACATCATTAATAACTGCGTTCGTGCGACCGCAGAAAACAGCGGTGAGTTCACAGTTGGTTTAACCCAACGGCCACCATAACGCACCTTCCAAATATCAATTTTACCCTCGATAAATTATATTTAATTTTTTTAAAAAAAATTAATTTTGAAAAATAACTTCTTATATTCTATTAATTACATATTCAAAGTATAAATATATATATACAATTTAATAATATAATTTTAAAAATAACGAATTTATTATAAAATGATATGAAATTTAATTTTTAAATTATACACAATTATTTAAAAATAAGGACAAAAAAATCATTTTATGATATCACGATCAGTTCATCTCAACAGTACAGTTATCTCACATTACCACTATGATTTCGTCTAAAAATGTTTTAGAGTGTTTATTCTTATATCAGTCAATTTTTTAATTATTCGGAATTTAATTGTTTTGGGACACGAGCGATATACGAGGTTGGGCCCACAATGCGTGAGCTTACGTCATCGGGAAAGCATAACTCTACCTTGGTTTCCACTATATTAATCAAAGGATACAAGTACAATCATGAGATAATGATAATCTATATGAAAACGGCTCGAAAAACGATCGAAAACACTCCGTTGCACCCGAAAGGGGGTGCAGTCGCGAGTAGTGGTCTACAACTCGCGAATCAGCAAGGCGACAACTCGCGAGTGTAGGTCACAGAGCAATAACTCGCGAGTCAGTGAGGAACAGCAACAAGTCGCGACTCAGCAGAAGAGCAAGCAACAAGTCGCGACTACAGGCAATAGGTCGCGACTCAATAGAAAAACAAGAAACAAGTCGCGACTCAGGAAATAAGCAATAAGTCGTGGGTGCAGGGATGACAACTCGCGACTGGCAGGGTGCAGAAAGGTAACACTTTACCTTGGGATACGTGAAAAGAGTCTAAACCCCTTTCAAATGCACTGAGGTTTGTATTTATAGAGAAATCCAGCCCAACCTTATTTACTTAAGCCCATGAACCCAATTTTACTTCACTTAGCCCAAAACATTTAAATAACTTCTAATTATATTGTAATAAATGTCATACCGTCTTGAAGTTTCGGGAATCCATCCCGGTCGAGAATTTAGTCGGAAATGCGATGAGAAAATACCGGAAACCCTCGTATATCAGTTCTTTGCCTCCAAACAGTGAATACGCAGCCACATAACATCATTGCACCCGACCGATGTGCTACCGGGTGGAAAATTACAAAAATACCCATGGCCCAGTCCGGGGCCAAAATAACCCAAAACATCTCAAAACACTTACAGAAGCCTTATATGGGGTCCAGCATGCCTGAATTACGAGAATACCCCCGAAAACGCCTCGCGATAGACATATAAAAATACCGAAAATACCACATAGCCACGTCGGACGAACCACATGTAAGGATAAATACAAGAAAATACCCCCGGGTAATATCACGCTATTTATCAAACGATGTTCCAAACGTACCCATTATCCGATCGACTCCTGGTTGCCGACCGAATGAAGGGTTCGGCCGATTCCCATAGTCGATCGGTATTGTCTGAAGTGATGTAGGGATTGACGTCCGATTGTTATGATCGGGAAAATAGCCATACGATCGACATCCTCAGGAGAAAATGTCAACAAAGGCTGCGCCATTAATCCTGGCGGTGGTGTGCGGCTTCGGCATGACGGAAAGTCGTATAAATCAGCTCGAGGGCGACTGTGATGTGATTAAAGAAGATTGCGATTAGATTATGTAATATTAAAGTATGCTAGATGCCTCTATTAAAGGAGGCGAGAAATGTTGGAGGAGGACAATGGATCCCCGGAGATTTTCTACTTCGCAATCCTTAGTGAATTCTGTCTGGGTTTAGTGCACCGTGGGTTTTCCTCCCGGTTCTATGGTTTCCCACATATAATTTCTTGTTTTTCTTTCATTATAGCAATTGAATACCAACGGTAACCTCACTTAAATCATAAACATTATAGAGTAGATTTTTACTCCTAACATTTGGCGCAGTCTATGGGGATCGACCTGGTAAACCTAATGAGAAACTTTGCATGCTAGTCTTTATTTTTTTATGGAAAACCCAGAATCTGTGAAGGCGATGGAAGCTCACCAGCAAAAGTCACATAACAGAATCGCTGGAAGAGAGGTAATAACTATCGATCCTCAATCTCTGCGAAAAATGGTAGAAGAAATTGTTGGGGACCTCCGACAGTCAATCCTGGAGTTATGGCAGAAATTTGTTGTTCAGCCGCAGACCCAGAACCCTCCAAGTTCAAACCCACTAGAAGCATGTCTGGTAGACGACCGGCACGGAAACTGAAGTTCAGACGAGGAATAAATTATCAGTCGATAGCCCCAGAACGAGCTGCCCCGACCGGCTATCGATCTAGACCAAGCTCGCTTTGATGAGTTGGTAGCAGAATTGGACGCAATCAAAAGGCGACGACCTGGGCTAGATACCGATCGTCGACCAGCTTTTTTACTGGACTTGGAGGATGTCTATCATGACCCTTGCTCGAACAAAAGGGTTTCCACCCTACTTCAGATGCGTCTACATCCGTTCTTGGAGCACGTAATGAAAGCTATGCCCGAACGTTCGTTCAGAGCACCCGACGGAATACCTACATTCGGTGGTTCCAGAGACCCCTTGGATCATTTATCAGACTTTGAATGAATGATGGGGACAGTTTGTGCCAGTGACCTTGTCCGATGTAAGCTGTTTGCTGCCACTTTGCAGAAAGACGCTAAATCTTGGTTCAAAAATCTTCCTTCAGAATCTATACGATTTTTTGAAGATTTTGACATATTATTCACGCATCAATTCGCTCCCAATGTGGGTCCCCCGAGGAGTAAAGCCGAACTTTATGCCTTAAGATATATTCCAGAAAAAACCACGTTGAGACAGTTCATAGAAAAGTTCAATCATGTGGCAAGAGGGATCAAGATGGATCCTAAGGAAATACTGGATATTATGCAACAGGTTCTTGGGCCATGCAGACTCTCTACCAGTCTGATCAAGAATCCACCTACTTCCTTGGGGTGACTTACCCAAAAGATCAATAAATACATCAAGGTAAAAGAAACTATGACAGCTCTTCATGGAAAGAATGAGCCCTTTTTTAACAAACCTGTGGAGAAGAAAATTCATCTCTCGGATAAAAGATGCAGGGAAGTGAATTCATGCCAAACTCGGGGCACGGATACTGTGAATCAAATGGTATATTGCAAATTACATAAATCTGCTGATCACTTAAGAACTGAATGTAATGTTTTGGGAAACTACATCAAAGAATTGGTGAAAGAATGAGTGTTGTACAAGAAGAGTAAAACCCACTGAGAAGGAATCGGGTCAGAATAGAGGTGAAAGGGATGACGATCGTCGTTATGCACCTCGCCAGAGAAAAGACGAACAGAATGACCGACCGCGGCAAAACCATCAATGGTGACGAAGGAATGGATGATGTGGCGACCGTGGGGGGAGACAATTGAATGACCGGCGGAATGATCGATATGGCGACGATCGACAGGACAACCGACGATCCCCTGCCCCGGAAGTTCTCCCGCCACCTCCAGCGAATCCACCAGCCGAAAGGGCTGACCTAGAAAATGTCAATTCAGTTGATAACAACATGATGTACCCAGAAATCTTTGTGATTTCTAGTGGGGATCGCTGGGATGTGACCAAGAAGGAGAGGAAGCGACATTCTAAGGAAATACTGAATTCGTCGTAAGTCATGTCGATCAATGAGGGTCGGAAACTGCCAAAGACAGATATAACGTTCGACGATGATGACAATGAATGTATCTACGAACTTCAGAATGATCCTATTGTGATTAGTGCTGCTATTGCCAATCGCATGGTACACCAGATTTTGGTTGACAATGGAAGCTCTTGTAATATCATCTCTAAGGGAGTGGTCAACTCCATGGTTATCGGCATGGTGGACCTGCAGACTGTAACAATGACACTATGGTCTTTTGACCAACGATCGGTCACCCCCCTCGGAAAAATTATTTTGCCCACCACGATCAGATGGGGGGAAAAATCACGGACAGAAATGTTGGAGTATGTAGCCATGGATATTGATATGGCATACAATGTCATCTTGGTACGACCGTGCTCAATGCATTTGAAGATGTGCCCTCCACAGTTCATTTGAAGCTCAAACTTCCAACCACGGCCGGGATTGTAATCATAAATGTTGATCAAGCAATTGCATGCTCCTGCTACGTTTCGGCTTGTCGACCTAGTGTCCATGCTGTTAAAGATTTGCGGGAGCCAAGAAGGGCAATAGAACCAGTGGGGTATAAAGTTGTGGAACTTATCCCCTGAGACTCCGAAAAGACTATTTGAATCAGTTTGGTTCTTATTCCATCATTTGAGATTGAGATAATTAAGCTATTACATGCTAATGCCGAGGTCTTTGCTTGGAGCCCAAAAGATTTATGTGGCATAGACAGAGCAGTGATGGAACATCATATCAATACCCATCTTAGTGCACGACCGGTAAGACAGAAATTACGTCGTTTTTCGCCGCAGATAGTGGAAATTATTGGACAGGAAACTACAAAATTAGTAGCAATGACAAGGTCCGCGGTGGTGACCGAGCAAGAAGATGACGTATGTGACATGTTTGTCCATGGATCCACACAAGGAGGGGCCGGAGCAGGGATTCGTTTTGTTACTTCTCGAGGAGAGCATATAAATGCGACTGTGAAGTTCTCTTTTCCCTGTTCTAATAATGAGGCAGAGTATGAGACATTGATGGCAAGAATTCGCCTCGCTTTGGATATTAGGGTAATGCATATCCGTTGGTTTACGGATTCTAAATTGGTCGTTGAACAGTTTGCAGGGACGTTTGAGACCTATGAACCTGCCATGCAACAATATAAGGAAGAAGTGGTCAAAATTGTGAAATCTTTGAAATCATTTGTGTTGTCACACGTACCCATGGAGGAAAATCGTGAGGCTGATGCGATGGCACGCCTAGCAGCAAGTTTCTCGGGTTTACAGGATGGAATCATCCAAGTTTTTATGCATTACAAGCCGGAGATCGACTTGCAGAGTTTGGCACGATCGGCTGATCTTGGATGTGTCGATGGGCAACTAATCGGGAACATTGATGCTGAGATGATGCCTGATTGGATGCAATCACTCGTGGATTATTTGATGCCCGGTTCTTTGCCTGAGGAAAGAAACGAGCGACGACATTTGGAATCAAGGCCACAGAGGTTTGTTATTAAGGACCATGTCTTGTACAAAAGTTCTTTTGACGGACTGTTATTGAAATGCCTCCATCCCTTAGAAGCGTGATCGACACTTAGCAAAGTACATGAGGGAATCTGTGGAAATCATTCAGGAGCAAGATCTTTGGTCCACAAGGTCAGACGATTGGGTATCTTTTGGCCCACCATGATGACCCACGCAAAGGATTTCGTTAAAAAGTGTCAACCATGTCAATATCATGCCAATTATCATCGGAAACCAGGTTCGGAGCTGAACTCCACCCCACTTCCTTGTCGTTTTGATAGGTGGGGAATCGATATTTTGGGACCCTTTCCTCAATCAATAAACCAAGGAAAATTTTGTATTGTCGGTGTGGATTATTTTTCCAAGTGGGTAGAAGTTGAATCTGTCTCGTCAATTATAGAGGATGCGATTAGAAAGTTCCTTTGGAAAAATATTATTTCACGTTTTGGAACACCAAGGGTATTAGTGTCAGATAATGGCACACAGTGCACGGGAAAGAAGATTCAGGATATGTGTATTGAGCTTGGAATCAAACAAATGTTTTCCTCTGTTTCACATCCTAAGACGAACGGTCTAACAGAGGTATCCAATTGTGCGATCGTGAAGGGTATAAAAAGGAAGCTGGAGGATATCGGAGGCATTTGGCCCGATCGGCTACAAGAGGTACAATGGGCATATAAGACAACTCCAACCCATACCATCGGTGAGACCTCCATTTCATTGGTTTACGGATCGGAAGCCTTGGTACCAGTGGAAAATATTTTGAAAACACAAAGGGTGGTCATGTACTCGGAAGAACAAAACGATGAATTAAGAAAATGGATTTGGAATTAATTGATGAAAAACGTGAAGAAATCTACGACCGACTGTTAAGGTATCGTCGCAACATGTAAAATTGTTATAATAAAAAGGTGAATCATCGATCCATTTTGAAAGAAGACTTGGTTATGCGAAGTGTGGAAGCACAAAAAAATATGGGCAAGCTTGATCGCCGATGGGAAGCTCCTTATAAGGTGAATGGCGTGTTGTTTGGAGAGGCTTATAGATTGGAAACACTGGATGGGGAAGAATTTCCAAGATCCTGGAATATTGATAACCTCCGCATTTATCATCCATAATTATGGTAACATTTTCTACTGCTTCTTGTGTTCGTGATGAAACTTTAAAACCTTCCAAGTTGTTTAAATTAAAACGCTGTTAGCGTTTATTTGTTTCCTATAATATCAAAATGTGTCGTTTGACAACACATACATCATTATGCCTTCAGAACCGAACGTCCTACTCTAGTGACCTCTTCGGTAATATCCTATCGTATGATTTCGAACGTATCGATCACCGATAACCTCTTTAAAAATTCCGTATCGACATTCCCTGTTGTCGTTGTTTCCTAACGATTGGGCATCTGCCGATAATCGTGTCGAACATTCCTTGTCAGGAGACTTCTTCGGCTATAATCGTGTCGAACATTCCTTTACAGGAGACCTCTTCGGCTACAATTACGTCAAACGTTCCTTCTCAGGAATACTCTTCGGCTGTAAGAATGTTCATTCTCAGGAAACTTCTTAAGCTAGAGTCGTGTCGATCGTTCCTTCTCAGGAAACATCTTCGGCTTTAATTATGTCGAACGTTCCTACTCAAGAATCCTCTTCAAAAATTCGGCCAAATTTTCTATTTTGGGGAAACCCACTTATTGTGTTTGTGTCAAACGCTCTTTTACAGGGGACCAAACTTCATATTTTGTCAAGCCCACTTATTGTATCTCATAGAGGTACAGACGACGGTTATGTTTTCATCAAACTGATCAACACTGTAATAGTCTTAACGAGTGGGAATTAGAGATGACACATATGTGCTACAATATAGACATATGTCCCAGGGGCTATGTTGATAAATTACCCACTATGTTGTTGTATTTCACCTCATGGTTTAATGGCAAATCGGATGATCGATCGACAACATGAGCAACACCTAGGCAGGGTTTTGGAATTTTGGATGGAATAGTTGTGTCTTTCGGTATTAAAGCAGTAGGATGTTGATCGAAAATTGGAATTGTTATTATTGAAGTATTATCAAATCATGACAAAATTACAAAACTACATTCAGGAAGATGATGAGCTAAATGTTAAGGCCCTAAACTACCTAACACAAGACTATCCAACCGATCGATATAAGGATGAAATTCTGGATCAGGATCGTCCGGCTCAATGGGAGAACGAGGATTAAAGTCCCCATCAAAAGTAAGGGGATCCACACGCTCCAAATCCTAGGAATTAGGGTTGAGTTCAAATATGTTGACGATTTGTTGCTTTATTATCGTCTTTTGCTCCTCCACCAATCCGAGTGAGAAAGTCGTCGCCAAGGTTTTGAATGTTGGTGAGACCAAGAACCGATCCAAAAGTGACGACCGACCTTTGTGTTTGTCGATCGTTTGTTGCAGAGTGGAAATCCAACCGTCATATTCCGCGCACTTCTTATTAATATCTTGGAGAACGCCATCGGCAGAGCTCAGGAAATGCTGAACTTTATCTTTTTGGGCCATAAGAGTGTGGCGATAATCCTCCTCAGCATATTTGAGTGCGTTGGTGGCCAGATCAACATTTTTTCGTTCGGCTTCCAGCTTAACTTCAAAGAGGTCGAGCTGGATTTCAGCTTTGGCTCTCTTTTTCATTTCTGCTTAGATCTCTTGGGCCGAACGGGATAATTCTTTAGTAACCACATCCACTCTGTTCTTCAAGGTCTTGTTTTCTTCCTGAATGTGGGGAAGTTCTTGGACTTGACGTCTTGCTTCGGCTAGCTCCCCCTCTAGCCAAACGACTCTATTTATGTCTTCAGCAGCTTGGTCATTTGCTTTTGAAAGCTTCTTCTGCAGAAGTGCGATCGCCTTCAATGAACATGTTGTCTTATGATACAGAGACAACATTTCTTTCGATGTCTGCGACGGTCGACAGGTGGTTTGATCAATAATAATGAGTAATGAAACACCTAGATTGAATTAATTGAAATACCTCATGAAGGACGATCGATGTTTTACTAAGTGAAGTAGGCGGGTCGGTCGATAGTGTGCCGACCGCCATCATTTCGTCAATATGTGTACTGACGAGCGTCCCTACCGCTACGGAAACGGTCGGATGTTTCATAGCATTGCTGCCGATCGGTGGCGGAAGAACGAAGTTGTCCCTCCATGTTTTTGCTCTGGAATTCAGTAAACCATGAAGGGAAAGTTTGACTTCCAGATGAAGAGTTGGCTTCGGAAGACGATGCAGCTTCGTTTGCCATTTGAGTTTAGACTGGAGGAGGCGAAAGGTCGGTCATTGGGGTTGTGTGTGACCTCGTAGGAGATTCCCTCGATTGGTCGATCAGTTGGACTTGCTTAGCCTGCAGGAATTCATTGAAGAGTAAGCGGCGTTCAGCAGCCCAACTTGCAATCCTAAAACAACTTTCAAGTGTTAGATCTTCAAAAAATTGATTTACCCTTTCACCGAGGGAATCCATTGGAATAGCGACGATCTCCAAAGGGTTTGGTGGTGACCCTTCAACATCGTCAGCCGGTCGCGATGCTTCTGCCGTCTCAGAAGCATCTCTTTCTGCGGTTATTATCGCCAAGGATGAAGAAGAGGACGACAGCGATGGAGATTTCCTTTTTGATCAGAAACCTGTAAGCATGAGGAAAATATGAGACAAAGGTAGGATGCTGGATGAGCGAGTGGCGATTACCTTCACCTTTTTTACCTTCTTCTGCATTTCTTTAGCGATCATCTCCTGTTTTCTCTTCAGTTTCCCTCCAGAAGAAAGTTTAGAGGAAGAAGTTGAAATATGGAACAAGAAGCGCGGTTATGATTGAAAAAATAAAATTACATAGAATAAAACTTACGTTCTGCGAGAGGAGATGAAGGTTGAACTCAGGGTCGATCGATGCGGTCACTCATCGATTGACCTATTATGTGCAAACGGATAAGATTATCCTCTGCACATAACACTTTCCAATTAAGACGATCGTCTTTTTCAGGAAAGTTTTCCATCATACATGCAAATTCTTCAGCTGATCAGCAGTTAGAATCGTTTCTTCACCGTCGACCATGAACTTGCCTGTAGCAGACGATACTTGGAGAGGGAATTTAAGGTTATCATCTTGAACCCCGACCCATACAAAAGAGTTGTACCAGTCACGTTGCGAATCTGGTCGCTCGATAAGATCATTGTTTTACCTCTACTGGAGAAGTACCACATCTTACGTTGGGCAAAAACGTGGGTTCCCGATCGCCACATCACCTTGTAGATCGTCAGGAAGTTGGTGACGGTCGGAGCTATTTTAGCAGTGTCGCAATAGTGGATGAAAACGACGATTACCAAGTAGTTGCTTGGCATTAGAGCGAAAACGGGCATCGCTAGGGCCCATAACAGTTCATCGACAAATGGATGAAGGGGGAACCTCAATCCATTCTTCAGTGCAGAAATCGTCATTGATATGACGTTGCTAAGTGACGATCGTCCGGTAGCGGGCTAGGGCTCAGAACCAAGCTCGCATGTTTCCAGTTGATATTTTTCAGGAAAGTTAAATTTCTCGTGAATTGTGTCAAAATTCAGAGATGGAGCCATCTACAAATAAGGTTAAGCGTCATAAATTAAATACCTGCAAAGGAAAATGTGTGAACCCGCCGGGAAACTAAGAAAATAGAATAAACTCACCGGAATAGTAGAAAAAGTCGTGTTTGATCGCGGAGATGGAGTAAAAACAAAATAAAGATCATGTAAGTAGGGAAAAAAAAAAAACCTGGATGATTATGGGTAGAGAAGGAAAAGAGTAGTCGCCGGAGTTGATTGGAGGATTGTCGAAAATCGCTTGAGAGCAGAGAACGGAAGTGGATTAGAAAGCGCATTGGAAAAAATGACGACGGTGAGGGTTTTGTTTGAGAACAATGTTTAGGATTGTGCCACGTGGACGGTCCGGATTGCGACTTTTTGGCTTCCACACGGTTTTCAAGGCCGGTGATGGAACGGATCTGACATGTTGTACAGGATGCCAGAATTGAAAGCACGTGTCAATCGGGATGATTGCTAGCGATTTGTGGTTGCACATAAGTCACGATGATGTCCACTTCCTATGATGTTCGACAACGACGATCGGTGGAAGTTGATAGGCTAATGTTAATGCGTAACTTATTACAGCAGGTCGAAATTAGTTTTTAATAAACATGAGAGAGAAGTTGGCATATTATCCGATCGACTCCTGGTTGCCGACCGAATGAAGGGTTCGGCCGATCACCATAGTCGATCGGTATTGTCTGAAGCGATGTAGGGATCGTCGTCCGATTGTTATGATCGGGAAAACAGGCATACGATCGACATCCTCAGGAGGAAATGTCAACAAAGGCTGCGCCATTATTCCAGGCGGCGGTGTGCGGCTTCGGCGTGACGGAAAGTCGTATAAATCAACTCGATGGCGGTTGTAATGTGATTAAAGAAGATTACGATTAGATTATATAATATTAAAGTATGTTAGATGCCTCTATAAAAGGAGGCGAGAAATGTTGGAGGAGGACAAGGGATCCCCGGAGATTTTCTACTTCTAGATCCTTAGTGAATTCTGTCTGTGTTTGGTGCCCCGTGGGTTTTTGTTCCGGTTCTCGGGTTTCCCACGTATAATTTCTTGTTTTCTTTCATTACGGCAACCGAGTACAAGTGGTAACCTCACTTAAATCATAAACATTATAGATTAGATTTTTACTCCTAACAATACTTATGTAAAAACAATGCATAAATATAATGTATAAGAAGATTAGACCATAATGTAATAACTTAAACAAATTATGTAGTTGGTTATAGATCATTTTTATAAATCAATACAAATTTCTTTGGATTTCCAATATGGAATATTATTCTATTTCAAGACGCTTTACCAAAGTGTAAACTGTAATGTGAAATATTGATTAAATTCACGATTTGTTTCACAAAATGGGATACTTAAAATGAGATTTATTGTAAAATGATCATTCTGTATTGGGTGAGGTTTGCCAACGACCCTCCAGCTTACGGACTCTGTGAAGGATATGTCCTCCAAGTTATGAAATTGCAAATATGATACAATCTTTGAGAATAAATATGTATTTGTAGCCCTTCAACTTCAATTAAATATACATAAGACACCCCAAATTTCTAATACCGTTTATCATTAATACTTTAATGAACTCGAAAATTTTTAAAATTTAATGCACAATTCTCGAACATGAAGGGTAAATTTTGTATATTTTTTCAAACGAGTCTTATTTGTGTACTTTGTGAAAGGTTTTCAATTTACGAAAAACCGGTGCTAGAATGTCAAGAGTAAAAAACAAACGATATTGATAACTTTAAATGTCATTCTTGCAATTTCATAAGATAAAGAGTATGTCTTTTATATTGCTCGTAAGTTGGGGGTTAATTATGCAATTTTCTCATTCTCTATTTACAGAGATTCTCCCAATTTGTTGGATTATCGGTTATCACACATTAATTCAATAATTTTTCCCGAAATTGCGACCCCTTTATACGACGTCGTAATCACTCCTTTTAGCATATATTTCTCCGCCTTCTCGACTCTTTGATCTGCTTTGTCATTAGTCAATTTGGGAGGGTAATTGCTTGGCATGGAAACCTAATCCGACCCCTTTCGTTTTTTATGTTGTTTTTCTACCCTAATATTTGCAAGATCTGTATTGTTTCTTTCTTTCAGAGTAGATTCGTTCGAAGTTTAAGCTGTTTAGGGTTCTGAAATGACGACGGCAGCAAGGCCAACCTGGGCACCAGCAAAAGGGGGAAACGAACAAGGTGGCGCTCGTATATTCGGCCAATCGCAGAAGTATTCTTCCAGGGACATCGCTTCTCATACAACCTTAAANTTTATAGGAATTTATTATTTTGTATTTATCAGGGAAATTATTTACAGGATATAATTATTTGAATTTAAAATATCACAAATATAACGAAACAAATTATTTCAAATTTGTCTGAAATAAATTAATTTTAATTCTTTTATTTAAATCAAATATAACTTAAATCTTTTATATATTATCAATTTAATCTAAAATTATGAAATTATTCTCTACTTCAAATCATTATAATAATTATGATTAAAATCTTGGGTTCAAAAGTACAAATTAATTCTGAGACTGAAATTTCATCGAAATTTATGATTCATATTCAAAATACAAGCCCATGTGTTAAGTGATATTCATATATATTAATCATATTTTCTATAGTGATTTTATTCATTTAAGTTTAACTAAATTAATATTTTCATATAGATCAATAATTCAATTCTATAGCATATCCATTTCGTTTATATATATTAATTATTAATTTAAACTAATTATTTAAATTATTTATTATATGTTTCCTTACGAAATTAAATAATGATTGAGTTAAGATACTACAAGTAATTCAACATTTATCTTGAATTTCAATTTTTATTTTTAAAAATCGGAAAATTATTATTTGTGTTTTGAAACCTTTAAATAAAAAATAAATATAATTAACATAAATCCAACTCAACATATTAAATCCATATTTTGAAATTGATTATCTTCAGTTGTAAGTTGAAATAATTGATGCAGATATTATTACAGCAATGCCCACATTACAAAAGCTGAATTGGCCGGCCAGTCACGTTGATATGACCATGTTGGTCTATTTCACCTAATTATTTAAGTGACATTTAACTTTTGGGGATTTTATAGATTACCAGTTACTATTATTTAGAAAATTTAAATAAAATAATATTATTTTAACATATATATATACATTGTACGAATATGTTCAAGATACCTTATATAAAATTAAGGTGGGTTATGTTGAACTAATATGCAGTGAATTGAATATAATAAAAGTTTAAAAATCATGTTACGATGATACTTGATATTCAAAACTATAGCGAAAATGTAGAAAATTAACGGTAAACGCAACGTGATTTTTCTTTTATTTGGAAAAAACATGTTATTAAAAAAGTGCAATGAACCCACTTTCTCCCATCACCTAACCAAACATACACATAATCGATGCTGCAATCATTCTAATTTACTGCTCAAAATAAAGTAAATAAAAAAACAATATTAACAAACCTGCAAAAGGATTTACTAGGATCGTCCGTGGGGTAAAATTTGCGGCTGTGGTTACATTCTAACAATTGTGTGTGCAATAATGGAGACAATGTGAATCCCCATTATGTATAATTAATGGTGACATCCTCTTAATTTCACAATTTTGTTTTTTTTTGAAAAATTATGATAATAAAATATGCTGAAGGCAATCCATGTCAAAACAAGCCCCTAAAATATAATGGGTTTGTTTGATTCATCTTTTTAAAATTACGGTGTAATGAGGTGTGGTGAGATATGATGATCATTAATTTTTAAGTATGCTTGGTAAAACTGCGGTATTATGATCATGTGTTTATATAAAAATACTAATATACCATTATATATAAATAATAATAAATATAGTTATATTATAATTAATAGAAGTAAGGGTAAATGAGTCTTTTTTAAAATCACAATGAGGCCACAACTGATTTTAACAACTGTGATGATATCGTGATTTTTTAACGATTATCACATCGTAATTAAGCTTATGATTTGTGTGCATTAAAAAAATCATGATTTAAACATCTCACCGCTGTTTTGATCGCGGTACCAAACAAACCCAATGTAAGTAGTATAATTCATTCTCAAAGTTTTCACAATTTAACATACCCATCCAAAAAATATATAATTTTGGTCCTTCAAATATCTTTATTTTAACAAATTTAGTCTCTAACGACAATTTAACGGTGTTGGTAATTCTCACATTTTATATTAACTAATTTAATTCTTAAAGTTAACATAATTGGACTAATTTAGTCCACAAAATGTGCATAGTTTGATAATTTTAGTCTCTACGTCAAAAAACACTACAACACGAATTGTTATAATAGACAAATTCGATTGGCATGTTGTAATGGAAGACAATACATGAGGCCAGCTTTGATTTTTGTAAAAAAATTAGTGTTATGCAATTGAATCTTTTTTATAAACAACGTAAAATAAATATCAGTCAAACCGATCTCATACCGTTTTATATGTTTATTGTTTTTGTATTCATCAAATAACCAATTAACATTAACAATAGATATAGACATAATTTTGAATTGTGAAATATAATTAAACAAAAATAGAATATATTATAATATCATATCTTCCTAGTATATCTTGGTTCGGTATAGTGGATCCAATAGTTTTCTTGTTTATATATAAATTAAATTTTAAATTATTTTTTAAAAATATATAATTAGTATACATCTTCACAACATTCAACAATCTGTTGCCATAGCGAAATTCTTGACTTATATGAAAATCGGAAGAATTAAAATAGTCGATACTAAATCAGATTGAGTCGGTCAAAATCGGTTCGATTTTCAGTTTACAACTATGATTAAATAAACAATAGAACATATTATACATATTGTACTCCTCAGTCGGGTATGTCAATAATATTTTAATGTTTAGATATTAAATAAAATTATAGTATTTTTAAAAAATATAATAACTAATATACATCTTTGCTACCTTTAGGTATACCAAACTATCCACCAAATCAATACGTGTCAGAATGAAATTCTAAACTGATATGAAAAATTGGATCGGGTTTCGTACCGATTCCAATCCGAACCGAAGAACATCCCAAAATCGATCTGATTTTCAATTTTTAACCATAATGGCAATATCAACAGTGTTAAACTAGTCCAAATCCATAAACTTTGATGACTAATTTTGGAGCTATGTGAAAACTATGTAGATCGGTATTCTGACAATCAAATTTTAGAGACATGTCTTGTTACTTTGGGGTTTATATTTGCCAAATTTTGTAAACTAAGATGATCAAATTTAACCAAACATAAAATTTTAGGGACTAAATTTACTGTTCTAAGGTATGACCAAATTTGTAAAATCACTAAAATATGGAGACTAAATGCATAATTTTCTCATAATAAGAAAAAAACTATTTAAATGGCATAAAAATTGATGTTCTAAAGTTTATAAATATTGTATTTAGCAATTAAAGTTTCAAAATGTTTAAGAATTACCATTGAGTGTACATTATCGACATTCGTCTATATTTCTATGTATGTTTTTGACAATTTATTATGTTATTTTTATAATTTTGAATGCATAATCTTTACAATTTTATAAGTTTAAGAGGTAAATACATATATTATTTATTAAAGTTGCATTTAAAATATTATCCAACCCTATAATCAAACTTAAACTGTTTGAATTTTTAGGGGTCTTATATGTAATTATAAAACTTAGAGTTTTTATGTGAGTACTTTTCTAGTTTTTTAATGTTTAGGATTTAATGAGGGCAAATATAACAAATTATGTTACTATTTTTGTGATTTTCAAAATTTGAGAATGATTTTTACACCATTATAAAATTTTAAATATATAATACAAGCACATATAATTATTACATCGATGATGACGTGCTCATATCAAACCATGGTCAAGAACTCTAACCTCACAGGTAACCTATTTTTTGTTCAATAGTGAGCTATTTTAAGTGGGAAGGTAGGGTTTATGACCAGGTGCCCTATATTTAGAAATTAGGGTTTGGAGATATTTAATTTGGTACAAAAGTGCATATTTATTAAATCTATTTTTTCTTGATTTGTATATGATACCATAATTCTTTGGTTTATTTTTTTAGCATTACTTTCCATACAATGCTTTGATTCCAGCAATGTCATCAGCACCAATCCCTTTAGCTACCCCAGAGCTCACAGAAGGATACATAAGTGCTGATGGTTCTTGGCTATGTCCGAGGCCGAGGTTATGCCCGATTTCATGAGCAGCAACAGTCGTTGTATCGAATCTACCACGAGTCGGGATTGTGCTCGTCGACCATGCCTCAGACCCATCCATATGACATCGACCGTCAGTCGGAGCAAACGCATGTGCAAGAACACCTCCCGGACCGTCAAATGGAGCTCCATCACCATGATTCCCTAAGAAGTATCCTACATTTATATCGGCATGTGTGTTTCCGGTGACCTCAACGAAGGTAAAATGAGTAGCATCGTCCCATGCTCGGAACGCACGGTTTATTGCTGTTCGGGATTCGGATGAAACATTTGGATTATACTTATATGTAAGAGTAGTTTTGGATAATGGCCATCTTGGAGTTCCTGAGAAGAAACTATAGTGAGAAACCATGTGGAGGTGCTTTATTTCATTGAATCTCGTCCCGTTATGATTTCGTAGATCAGCTGCTCCGCATCTCGGTCTTATCATCATCGATGCTGTGTTTGTGTCAAGTATACCAGACTCCCTTAACCGGAAGAATCGCTGGTAGGTTTTTAGAGCATCTACTAGACGATCATCGAACACTTCGTTTGTGTTTGCTTGTTGGAGATACCCGAATTCCTCAAGATATTTCCGTAGCTGGATAATTTCGAGAGATTTGGTGCCTTTGTGAGCTCCTCTGAGTTGTCGAATGAACCCGAATGAGGATGAATTAGCTGCAACAAAGAAGGATACAAGGAGGATGAAGCACAATCTATAAGTCATGACTATAGCAAATAATGTTTGAAGAGGATGAGTGCACAATATCTACTATGGTATGGTATTTATAGGAAAAACGTAAAATCTCGAGTAATAGAATCATAGGTACATTTAACTCAAAACGGATAATATCATTTAATAAAAGGGCAATGGTGAGTGAGACTTAAGGTTAATATGTTGAAAATTGAAAGATCAAATCTTATATAATTATTTAACATGGATTTTCGGAATTAAGCAAAGACCTTAAACTTAGTTCTTATTAAATAGAATTATTCACCTCTAAATGTATAGTAGTTGATTTTTGTACCTTGAATCATTCTTTTCTTTCAAACAATAATAATATACTATATTGAAGCACGTGTTTCATTAGATGAGCTCATTAAAGTAATGAAAATGAAGATTTCTTGTATGGATATTCAAATAAATGAGCATTAAATATACAAGAGTTTCTATAAAATAATACTCCAAAGTTTACAATATTTGATTTTGGCATAGAACTCAATTACTAAAATTTGGGCGTAAAACACTAATTATATTTTATACAGTAAAATGATATTATAAAATATGAGAATTAATTTTTCTAGATTCTACCAAAGTTATTAAATTTAAGTACCATCCCAAAAAATAACAACAAAACCCTAAATTAGAATTTATTATATTTTAGCAAATCCAATATGGAATTTATGAAACGATCACAAAGAAAATTCCAATGAAAGCTTTATATGTGACATAAATAATCATATAATTGGTAATAAACAAAATTCATGACTCAATGTTAAAACTTATATTTGGCAGGGGCCGCGCGTACGCAGGCCCCCTCGACCACAAATTATGACGTAGGCTCGACCACTTGGGCCGACCTTAGGCGGGCGCCCCTCCCAAGTGCAATGGAGGTCGCCAACCCAGGCCATGGGCCTAATTGATCGCCCATCGACCCCGTCCAGGTAAGTATGTAATATGGTGCTCACCCCTCTTTTTAAATACCCACGGCCACTCAATCATAAACTTGCATATTCCGATGTGGGATAAAACGTTCCTTATCTTAGTTCCTGAGGTACCTTCTTCACTAATTCCAATTCATTTTTCAAGCATCTGTACCAAGAAACCGGCGTAAGTAGCAGTGTTCTTTCTTACCCGGCTGAAAGGAGCTTCTTATCTGAGAAGTGTGGAACAATGTCTTCTAGGTTTGCTCTTTAGACACCATTGAAGATTAGCACAACGACCTCTAGAAATGGGTTAATTGGAAAATGGGCTGAGGCCCATCACTGTAAGTGATACAGATCATCCTCGTCGACTTTCAGCGTTGCAGTAGGCCGCCTAGGGGAAAATGAAGCTTCTGGTTAGTTGACTAATGGTGGATGCTCTTGTTACTGAATCGACTCAAGGATCCGTGTATTAATTTGGAAATGGGATTGTTGGCCTACACAGTGGCTGGTGGCGGAGGGATTGTAATTGGCATATGTGAATCGGTTTCGTCCGCCGCTGAGGCGATCGGAAAAGATTCAAAAATAGGGGGTTCCTTGCCGCAAACCATATCCAGAGAGAAGCCACAGTTGACATTGTTCTCATCTACAACGACATACCTGTTAATCTCAACTCTCTCTAGTATTTTCATTGTTAACTCCTTGATTTCATTATTTGACGCTTCTGGTTCAAAAGATAACATGGGTTTCGCTTCACAACTCCAAGTAATCACGATAGCGTTGCTCTTTCTCCTGAATTCTCTTTTAGTTATTTTCTCAAACACTATATATTCATTTCATCGTTTCCCTAAAAAGCTTCTCAATCTAATGGAAGCATTCGCTTTTGGGGAAGAATTCTTACTGTTCTACGCTCATGTTAAGGATCCAATTGGAGTAGAAAACCGTTATTACGATCTCCTTTTGGTACCTATCACCATATGCTTCTTCTCCACTCTCCTTGAGATATCAAGGCAGAAATCAAAATATGCAAGATTAGGGCGCGGTGTTGGGTATATCTTACAAGGAATGTGGATTATTCAAATGGGGTTTTCATTCTTCACAAAGATGATCTCTGATGGATGCATTTTAGAAGAAAAGAGCAGAGGAAACTTCACCATTAAATGTAAAGGGCATCCTGAGTATCATCATGGTGGTGCTATAGCAACACTCCTTTTCAACTGTCATTTGGCTGTTTTGGTTACTTTTTGTGCTGGTTTTTATGGTGTTTACTGTAAGATAAAGGGTATTGATGGGGAGATGATGAAGTATAAGCCTCTCAGAGAGGGTGATGCAGGGGAAATGCAACAGTTCAGTTTAGAGTTTGATGATGAAGATGAAGGAGACAGTTCATCTAATGGTAAATAACTTCACTTCTTCATTTTAGTGAAAAGAACTTTGAGATCATCATAAGATTTGTGTTCTAGAGGTGCATTTTGGAATGTTTGTGAACGTGACATGTATTTGGGTATTTGATTTATTGATATCTTGTACTTCAATAATACTCGATGATAAGAGTTATTTTACAATTCGAATAGTTATATTCGATTTCGTTCGTTCAAATGTAAATATGAATTTTATTCGAATATTTTATTTCATATTAGAATTTAAAAAAAATTAATTTATCATATTCTCCACATTTTTCTATTTCTTATTAAATTATATGATATTTTTCTTATTTTCTTTTAAATATAAAATTTAATTCTTTTAATTTTTAAATATTTAATATAGAAATCGATTTAAGTATATTAAATTTTTAAAAAATTAAATAGATCGTTCGAATAAATTATTCGAACAAACATAAACATTTATATAAATATTTGAAAAATATTCAAACATGAATCTCGTTCGAATAAAATATAAACGAAAATAAACAATATTCGAATAAAAATATGAACGAACATGAATATTGAGAGTTCTATTCAAATAACAACTTTACTCGTTCATATAATTATTTGTTTCAGAAGGTAAACAGTGGCGAAGCAAAATAACATGCAGATTTTTATAAACAATTAAGTTTTACACACATTTGATTTAAAAGTATGATATTGGTGTTGGTTTATGGGCCTTAAAAATGCAGCTCAATATCATCAAATGGGCTAATTTTAGTTATTGGGCTTATGAACCCAAAAATATGATAATGAATTGAAGGTGTGAAAAGGACAAGACGAAATAAAGTGGGTCGGGTCGGGTGACCTGAGTGGGCGCTGCCACCTTCATTTATTCAGGTTATTTATCGAAAGAGACTTTACAATCCAAATAAATACTAAATCAGTAATCTCTGAACACAGGGAATGTAACATTATTATAATGCACTCTAAATAACAGTGATGTTAAATGGAGTCAGTGGTTTCTATACCAAAATAACTTAGCGTTACATTTAAGATATTGGTATTAAAGAAAACAAAGATTCTCCAGTGCAGAGCATATGAATACAAAAAAGTTATGAGCTTTGTGAAGAATTAAATGAACAAATTTCAAACCTTATTTACTAGCATTTGAATATTGTTGTACAAGAAATAGAAGGCAATAGACACATGATGAATTGAAAATGTTTCAAAACAGAGGCAAATTGTCTGTTAAGTTGCACGAAATGAAGAATCTAAGGAAGCATCAGCAAAAGATGAAAAGAACTATACAAAAGAAGTCGTATATTAATTTATTGAGAAAGAGAAAAGGCAAGTTTGTTGTTCTCCCATTAAGGAACCTAAATCATTTTCATACCATCAAATATGAAATTAATTTCTCTGTAAAATACTTACAGTGACTGAAGTTGTAGGCTTCTGGTGCAAGGACCCATCTCCTTAAATTTGCATTAGTTACAGGCTAATATTTGCAGTTCATCAACCACAGTAAATAGAATACTCCAAGCCACTTTTAACCTGATGTCAGTTATTCACTGTTTCCATTTCAAATCTCAGTACACAATTACTGAGAGTGTTAAAGGCGTTCTTGCGGGCCGGTGGCAAAGTAGGGTTTTTAAGGAGATTAACTACGACTACGGGGAACGCAAATTATTTGAATCCGCGCTAAAGGCGTAGTTGTTTGGTAATTTACGGTAAACTGATTTGGGGATCTAACAGTGATCTGATTTGGGTTACATCTGGATCAGGGGACAATTAATTTCTGAACTATTAAATTGTCGTTAAATATTAAACAAGCTTCTTCCTTTATATCTACGGTTTGATGGCACGACAATCAACAAGAATTAATACCTAACCATCACCCTAAAACCCCAATCATAAAACCCTAATGATTTTATCCTTAAATTTGAAGATTACAACAAATTATGAACTTGTGAAGATCTGGATCTGGTAATTACATTGATTTCTATCATTAATTACTTCAGCCCTTTTTAGTTTTTACTAATTTGTGTTTGATTGAGCTTTGAATTGGAGTCGGCTTACTTTTCTTCTTCCACCAATTGCCAAACAAACAAAAACTGTAAAATCCAAAAGAGGGCTGGCTATCGATGCAGGCAGCTGCGGAGTGGGCCAAACTCTTTATTTCCAGGTAGCAGCAACTTGACTCCAACAGTTCATTTCAACATATTCTTCACGTACCATAAGTAGAATGATCAGAATTTAATAATCTCATAAATAAAATATTTACGTGACTGAAATGGGCAGAAGCTCTTGCTTTTCACAGTGCTTTCTGGAATTCAATTGAAGGAAAACGAAGTCTTTTATATACATGAATTAATGGAGTTGGTGGTATTCATTGCAGAGTTTCCTCGTTTGGAAATAAATCGTCTCCCATTACTAACATTCTTTATACTGTTAGAACACTACGGTGTTGTAGATTGCTTGCAGCAAGCAACATTCAAAGCCAGCACACGAGAACAGATTCTTCATTATCCACTATCAATGGTACCAACTGTTCTGGGATTTTTTTAATTTGCTCGTGCACACTGCCTGTATAGTAACTCTAATGTTTTTACCTCTACAACCTCAGATTTTGAGGGAGAAGGGGAAAAAGGTATGAAAAAGGAATCCCAGCTAGCTCAAGGTATGGACCTCACTCACCGCCATAGCCGGAAGGTCCACATTTCTTTAACTTATATCTCCATTATTAGTTTACTTGCTTGCCCATCATCAACCCCTGATCTCATAATTTGTTAAAATCTATTCAATATTCTCAACAAGGAGGTACAGCTTCCAGAATGGCTGGAAAGCAACCTCTTGCGTATTGATTGTCAAGATTTTTGTAAAGAGTACAAAACTCGTTGCATGGAGTACAGATTTGGAAGAGCTAATGGATAGAAAAAAAGTTGGGCAGTGGTTTTTCACCCTTTTTCTCTTTCATCGTCATGATCATTATTAATATTTTATATTTTCATGGTCCGTACTCTGACAGCGACCACTGAAGGATGGGGGCACATGCTTCCTGTCAAATCTTTTTTTATGGGACGGCTATGATACACAGTACGGTGACACAAACGGCTAGGATCTATTTCTTTTGCTAAGCTTCTCTCCGATGATAGTAGCACAGAGGGAAAGACTCTTACTGAGGCATTTTGTATTGCATTTACAAACGCCCCTTCTCTCTACAACCCCCCTGGGAGTTACTGCCACCAGGTCGACCTTTGGTCGGGTGGACTATATAAGAGAATTAGTCGATTGCTTTACATTTTTCTCGCAATTGATTTTCTTGAAGAAAGCTGATTCTGTTGTATTAACTAGAAGAAAAAGCTGTTAGACAGCGATTGGCTCGAAAAAGCTCTCAACTTTCAGCTCAGGTGAAGCGCGGAAACAAGTTGAAATTTTCGTTTTTCATGGGTTTTTTAGCCAATAGAAGGAAGCAGATTGAGTTGGGTTGAGGATGATTTTCCAATTCTGTTTCTCTGACAGGTTTGTTTTCAATTTGGGGCTTACTGTTTTGTTACTAACAGCAAATGCAAGTGCCTTGAGTTGGAGTTTGAGTTTAGGGCTCTCAACTTTGAGCAATCTAACCCAAAAATGGCTTAGGTCATGAACAACACAGGTTTGTTGCTCAGGTTTTAGTCTCAGCTCCAAATTTACTGTTTTTTGTCCTCTTAGGAGCCTTGGAACATCGCTTATCATTGGTGGGAGGATTCATAGACTACTAGTAAAAAAATGAAGCTTTCAACTTCAGGAATGGGTGAGCAAGTTCATGAAGGTAAGAACTTGTCAGTTTTGTAAGAATTACAAAACTTGTCTTAAAGAACTACATGACTCAAATTGATGTGGCTTTTTGTGTGATTGAAGGAGAGAAAAAATGTCTGAATTCTGAGCTATGGCATGCTTGCGCTGGCCCTTTGGTTTCTCTGCCAACTGTTGGTAGCCGTGTAGTTTACTTCCCTCAGGGTCACAGTGAGCAGGTTTTGTGAATTGCCTTGAAATCTTTGCTTTTTCTTCATGTTTTTAATTCCTCTCTGAAATGGGAAATGATTAATAGGTTGCAGCTACAACTAACAAAGAAGTTGATGCACAGTTGCCTAATTACCCAAGCTTGCAACCTCAATTGATCTGTCAGCTTCACAATGTTACAATGCATGTGAGTTTTTATAAACAAATATGATTATGTATCAGAATGGAGTTCATTCCAGTTTTCAAATATCAGGCAGATGCTGAAACAGATGAAGTTTATGCTCAAATGACACTGCAGCCTTTGACTCCTGTAAGCTAATTCACATATGATTTTGATCAAAATTCCAAAAGTAAGAATCAAGAGTGAATTATAATTGCAGGAAGAACAAAAAGAGACATATCTTCCAGTAGAGCTGGGGATTCCAAGCAGGCAGCCAACTAATTACTTCTGCAAGACTTTAACAGCTAGTGATACTAGTACACATGGTGGCTTCTCTGTTCCCCGTCGTGCTGCGGAAAAAGTTTTCCCTCCTTTGGTAATACAAATTCTGCCTTATACTTTTTTGATAAATATTTGAATCCTTGATTTTATTTTCTCAGGATTTCACTCAAACTCCTCCTGCACAAGAACTTATTGCTCGGGATCTTCATGATGTTGAATGGAAGTTTAGACATATCTTCCGAGGTTAGTGTACGTGAATGTTGATCTCAAGATGCTGTTGCTTCGTTGGCTTATTAAAAAACTGTGCTTCTTCACTCAGGTCAGCCGAAGCGTCATTTACTTACTACCGGCTGGAGTGTGTTTGTCAGTGCTAAAAGACTGGTGGCTGGAGATTCAGTTCTTTTCATATGGTGCAATTTGATGCTGATTTTCCAACTCATATTCATGCATTTGATCTTATTGGCATATTCTTCTTATAGGAATGAGAAAAATCAGCTTCTTCTGGGAATTCGTCGTGCCAGTCGACCACAAAACGTAATGCCATCATCTGTTCTTTCAAGTGATAGCATGCACATTGGACTCCTTGCTGCTGCTGCTCATGCTGCAGCTACAAACAGCTGTTTCACAGTCTTTTTTAACCCCAGGTGAAATCTTTGTTTTCTCTATAACTTGTTGGTATTTTTTTCATTGATTCTCTCCAGTAAAACTTTTTGGCACCAGGGCTAGTCCATCAGAGTTCGTAATACCTCTTTCCAAGTATGTCAAAGCTTTGTATCATACTCGTGTTTCTGTCGGGATGAGGTTTCGCATGCTTTTTGAAACCGAGGAATCAAGTGTTCGTAGGTAAACAAGTATTCATAAGTAACAATCAACTCATATACTTCTTCTTTTCAATGAATTGTTGGATATCCAGATACATGGGCACAATTACTGGAATATGCGACTTAGATCCAGTCCGTTGGCCAAGCTCCCACTGGCGATCTGTTAAGGTACTTACTCTATGTTAAAATACAAAATACAAAATACAAAGAAGATTAACTCTTGTGTATCTATATTAGGTTGGTTGGGATGAATCAGCAGCAGGTGAAAGGCAGCCTAGAGTCTCTCTATGGGAAATTGAGCCATTGACAACATTTCCCATGTATCCTTCACTGTTTCCTCTTAGACTAAAAAGACCATGGTATCCTGGGGCATCTTCTTTTCAAGGTACACATCTCTTAGTTCAGTGATTTTTCTTGATTATTAAGGTTCTGTTTGAATCTCAGAGGTTAGTAGTGAAGAAATGAACAACTTAGCATGGATGAGAAGTGAAGCTGGAGAGGCAGGTTTCAATGCAATGAATTTTCAGTCTATGGGAATGTTTCCATTGATGCAGCAGAGATTTGATCCATCATTAATGAGAAATGATGTAAATCAGCAGTATCGAGCGATGCTTGCAGCAGGATTGTATAATTTTGGTGGTTCAGATTTGCTGAAGAATCAAGCAATGCAGTTTCAGCCCCCGGTTCATTATATTCATCATTCTGGCAATAGTAATCCTCAGGCTCAGGCTCAGCAAGTCCTGTCACCACCAGCTTCTTCAAATGTGGTGTCTTTGCAAACTCAAATGCTCACAAATAATATGCAGAGAGCACCTCAACACGAAGTTGCCAGCCCATGTAAAGAGCATCCTGGAAATCATTCTTATCAGGATTCAATTATTGGTCAGCATGAGCAGCTGCAATTAAGGCAGTCATCTGATCTTCCATCGCCTTCATTTGTGAAGTCGGATTATTCAGACACAGACGGCAGGTTTCCGGGGCAGGTGGCGGCTCGTTCTGGGATGCAAAACACATTGAGTTCTCTGTTTCAAGAAGGAAATGCCAATCGTTTGAATTTCTCATTACCTCAGCAACAGTGGACTTCAAAGTTTCCACAGTCACCTTCTAGTGGCTGTTCCAATTCAAAGTATCTTGCATTGTATCCAGGAAAAGATGAACAAGAAAGCTGTAACTTGGGAGCACAAAATCAAGCTCTCTTTGGTGCGAATATCGACTCTTCTGGCCTCCAGCTACCTACAACATTTTCAAGTATTGGCATTTCATCTGCCCAGACTGATTTATCTTCGATTCCATTGGTGTCAACTGGGTTTCATTCCCATATTTATGGTTACATGCAAAATTCTTCTGAAATGGTGCAAAACCAAGTACATGTAGATCAACCAACTCCGACCTTTGTCAAGGTAAAATTTAGAATTTTGAGCTGTAATGGTGTGCTGTGAATGATCCTGGGACTGCCCTTTTTTTGTATAGGTCTACAAAACTGAATCAGTTGGTAGGTCTCTCGACATCGCTCGATTCAACAGCTACCAGGAGCTGAGACACGCATTGGGTCAGATGTACGGGATTGAAGGGTTGCTTGAAGACCCTCAAAGATCAGGCTGGCAGCTTGTATTCGTCGACAGGGAGAACGATGCGCTTCTCCTTGGAGATGATCCATGGGAGTAAGTTTTCAATAACTACAGTTTAAGGTTCTGCTTCTGTTTTCACTGAAAACTACATGTATATATAGGGCATTTGTGAACAATGTATGGTATATAAAGATCCTGTCTCCAGAGGATGTGATGAAGCTGGGAAAACGGGAAGCTGAATCTTTGGGTGGAAATATACTGCAGAGGATGACAAATACTGATACCCAAAACCTCGTTTCTGGCCTCCCTTCCCTTGGGTCACTTGAATATTGAGATGGAGATGAACTGAAGCTATCAAAGTTTCGAGCTTGCTCCCATGGAGGAAAAGTCTTGCCCATGTATGAATGTTTCAAATTTCAGACTGTTGCAATTCATTTTACCTTATGTGAGACGTGGACATGAAGGATCATGAATTCATGTACTAGATTGATACATTTGTGTAAGAGTCATTGTTGCTTTCCATTTCTTTGTCGTCTTCAACGGGAAATTTTCTGGATGCCGCAATTGACCTGCAACTTCTCAAGATCATGTAAAAACATTATCTTGATCCTCAAACGGAAATTCCTTGCATTTCCTCAACTAAGGCAAGTCCAATCGCATTTAATCGTTACTGGGGCAATTGGCGACCCTAATTTCGTCAGAGAACTCTATGCGCGTTTTGCTGTGACTGATCTCTATTATACCAAAACCCTCTTGAGCGCCCAACCTAGCCGCTGCGCTTCCGTTTGGAATACTGTTATCCGGGCCTTATCTGAAAATCGGCAGCCTGAAAATGCCTTATTGCTGGCCAAGAATATGGTGATGAACAATCTGTCGCCGGATAATTACACTCTTTCATTTATTCTCCATGCTGCTGCTGAAATCTCTGATGTTGCTCTGGTATTGATGTACCACAGCTTAGCGATAAAATTAGGTTGGGAGGCTTACGATTACGTGCAAAACGGTTTGATCCATTGTTACGCTTGTTGTGAAGCTATGGACTTAGCCAGGAATTTGCTGGAGACGAGTGGCAATGAAGATGTAATTTCATGGACAGCTGTGATCAATGGGTACTTGAAGATCGGGGAGGCTACATTCGCCTCGAAGATGTTCGATAAAATGCCACAAAAGAACGCCGTTTCTTGGAGTGCAATGATAAATGGGTACGCTAAAATCGGGATGTTTACCGAGTCTTTGGCAAGTTTTAACAACATGCTCGTTTCCGGAATCAAGCCAACGCAATCTGCTTTGGTTGGAGCACTCTCTGCTTGCACTTCTTTAGGAGCATTATCTTCAGGTAAATGGATTCATTCCTTTATTGATCATCACAACGTGGAGTTAGATGCAGCCTTAGGAACCACCCTAATTGACATGTACGCTAAATGTGGATGCATTGACATAGCTTGTGAGGTTTTCAATAAGATGATTTACCGTGATGTTTTTGCATACACATCATTGATTCTGGGGTTAGCCGAAAATGGCAAAAGCGCAACGGCATTACAGTTGTTTCGTAGGATGGAAGTTCAGCCAAACAAAGTGACATTTTTATGCGCTCTTACTGCTTGTAGTAGAATGGGGTATGTAGTTGAAGGATTGGAGATTTTTCAAAGTATGAAAGAAGATTATGGGATTTTACCAGAACCTCAACATTATGCTTGTCTAATTGATCTTCTAGGGAGAGCTGGACTTCTGGAACAAGCGAAGATGATAGTAAACAGAATGCCCACAAAACCAGATTCATATGCTTTGGGAGCTTTGCTGAATGGTTACAGATTACATGGGAAATATCTGAATCTGGAAAACAATGTGATTCGAGGATTGGAAGAAAGTTCGGTAGTCCACACCGGAGTTAAAGTTCTTGTTTCGAATATTTGTGCATCTTCAGACAAATGGGAGATTGTACAGAGCGTTAGGAAGGACATGCAAAATAGGAGGATGAGTAAAGTTCCTGGAAGCAGCTCCTATGTTGATTGGATTTGATAATAAATTTATTAGGTTTGTTACCCGATTGACAACCCTATTTATCTGAAACCGTGGATTGTGCTTTCTTCCTTTCCTAATTCCTGTTAAAGATCCTTGTCAGTGAAGTTATATGATTGTGATCGGTATGGTTCTACTTCTCCGGCTGATATGGAAGACGGTGATCTCTATAAAGGGAGGAGGCTTTGGGGGCTTATCATTTCATGGATAAGCTCAAGCCATGCCCGGCGAATTCATGTCCTCTGTCGCCTTTGGCTTTCTTGGAAAGGGCTGCTGTTATTTATGGAGACTGCCCTTCAATCGTCTACAATAACTTGGTTTACAACTGGGCAGAGACGCACGTTCGGTGCAGGCGACTCGCCTCCGCCATTGCCAACCTCTGTATGGAGAAGAACGCTGTCGTCTCTGTTTTGGCACCCAATATTCCTTCTATGTACGAGCTTCAATTTGCAGCTCCAATGGCTTCAATTTTCAATTTGAGGAAGATGAAAATGGTTGTGATTCTAAACTGGGTATTTATGATACTTACGAGGGAATGGTGAAGAAAGGGAATCCCGAGTTCAACTGGGTACGCCCTAAGAATGAGTGGGATCCAATGACACTTAACTACGCATCTGGTACAACGTCGTCCCCGAAGGGCGTGGTTCATTCGCACAGATCCATTTTCCTTATTACATTCGATTCTCTTGTTAATTGGTCGATCCCCAAGCAACCTGTCTACCTTTGGACATTGCCCATGTTCCACTCTAATGGCTGGAGCTACACATGGGGAATGGCAGCCGTCGGCGGAATCAATATTTGTCTCAGAAAATTTGATGCGGGGGTTGTCTACGACGCCGTTAATCGTCATAATGTTACGCATATGTGCGCTGCGCCGGTGGTTCTCAGGATGCTTGGAAATTACCCACATGCCAAGCCGTTGAAATATCCAGTTGAAATTTTGACAGGCGGAGTGCCACGATCTTGGATCGTGACGGAAAAAGATGAAGGATTTGGGAGGTAGAAAAGATGGGAGAGATAGATTTGAAGAAGGCTGTAGGGGAGAAAGCCGTAGACAGCAGGGATCAAGGAAAACGATAGAAAGAATTCTAGAGAGAATTGTAGAGAGATAAAATTCGAATCATTAATCATATTCTAGTTTATCTTTCTACGAGATTCTCTCCCTTTCTTCCTCCTCCCATTCCTTGCGTCTGCCCTTCTCCACTGCTGCCTGCGGCTTCTTCCCCCGCTTTCGTCCATCTATTTCATCCTCATTTCTACCTCTCTTGTTCTTCTTTTCCCGTCACGATCCAAGATCGTGACACGGAGCACCACTTCCGCCGATCGTCGTTCTACGAATGGAATCTCTGGGATTTGTGGTTACTCATGGATATGGGATGACAGAAGTGATAGGAGCGGTGGTTTCTTGTTCGTGGAAAAATAAATGGAATATGTTTCCGGCGGTAGAAATAGCAAAACTTAAGGCTAGGCAAGGAGTAAGAACGCTAGGGTTGGAGGCTGTCGACGTGGTGAATCCGAAGACTGGAGAAAGTGTAAAGAGAGATGGATCAACGATGGGTGAAATCGTGCTTAGAGGAGGATGTTTGATGTTAGGTTATCTGAAAAATCCCGAAGCGACGGCGAAATCCATGAGAGATGGGTGGTTATTCACCGGCGATATCGGAGTGATGCACCCCGACGGTTACCTTGAAATAAAAGACCGATCGAAGGACATAATCATATCTAGAGGCGAGAATGTGAGTAGTGTTTATTAAGATTAATGATACAGTCTGAGATTAATATTAGATTATGATTCTGTAAACATGTAAATTAACCGTCAATAGCCAGGTGTCAATTTGTATATATACAGATGTACAAACATTTTGTTTAATGAGAAATTCAGTTTCATAAAACAACCGCTTCCGCTCTTTCCTTCTGTGCGAACTTTGCTTTCTTTACATGGTATCGGAGCAACCGATCCTCCATTCCTGAATCTAGCTGAACTTCTCAACCACCACCTATTAACAGTATGTCTCGAGGTGATGAAGACAGTACAAGTACAAGCGATCTGCTACCGCGAATTACAGGTGATTTAATACCTCGTAATACAGGCTATGAAATTGATTCTCCGTTTTTCCTCGTCGGATTTGATCACTCAGGACTTCTATTGGTGACAACGCCTCTGTCTGGAAGTATCAATTATGCTACATGGAAAGAGTCCATGCGATTAGCGCTGTTAGGCAGATTCAAATTATGCTATATTGATGGCTCGATTGAAATTCCTGCACTCGGATCCGTTAATTTTCCGCATTGAGAAAGAATTGACTTCGTTGTCCGTTCGTGGATTCTGAACACACTGAACAATGATATCCGTGGTGCATTCATCTATGCCCCAACCGCGACACGTCTTTGGACGGATCTTGAGGAACGTTTTGGAGAATCAAATGGCGTTTTATTATATCAATTGGAACGTGATGTTCGAACCTTGAGTCAAGGTTCATCCAGTGTTGCAGAATACTACACTAAACTCTCAGAGCTCTGGGAAAACATAAATAGAGTCTTGCCCCTGCCGAATTGCACCTGTGGAATTATCCGAGGGTGCACCTGCTGCTTAATGACTAAATTGCTCACGTATCAAACAAATTCCAGGCTCCTACAGTTTCTCATGGGACTCAGAGAAGATTTTGCTACAACAAGAAGCCAAATACTGATGATGGATCCTCTTCCCTCACTCAATAGAGCATACGCTGTTATTGTCCAAACTGAGCGTGAAAGAATCATTGCTGGAACACAATAGATGACCAACATTACTAATATTGCTTTATTATCTAAAAGCAGTTTCAAGAAGCCTTCATCTAAGCCTCAATCCTCTAGATTCTCGCCCGCTGATAATATTGGAGAACGCTTTTGCACGCATTGTAAGAAATCCGGCCATACAAAGGAGGGATGTTTCTTAATCACGGGTGTTCCAGACTGGTACAAAGCCTTAAGAAACACACAAGGGAGAGCCATTCCTAAGGAATTGGCACATTTAGCATCAATTATGGATGATGGAGACCAAGCTTCAGGCACTCCTGACTATACACCTGCTGATATTGCTAACACTGAAGGTCATGGATCGATAATGAGCATGCTGCAAGGAATACATCAGCTCCTGCAGCAAGGCCAGGGAGTAAAGGCTAGCACACCTCATCAAGTCCATTTCGCACAAACGGACTTTGCAGGTACGATTTCTTCTCATAAACCTCTATGTGATTCAAGTTCAAGTTGTTGGATTGTGGACACGGGAGCCTCTAGTCACATATGCCATAACCAAGCCTTACTCGACAACCTCACCTCACTCAGAATGCCAAATCCCGTAAAACTGCCTGATGGAACCATTTGCTTTGTATCAGACTTTGGAACAGTCCAACTTAATCCGAACTTGACCCTTACTGATGTACTCTATCTTCCTTCATTTAAGATCAGCCTTCTCTCGGTACATAAGTTGGCCTTACTGTCCAATATTATCACTCTCTTTACTGCCTCTCATTGTCTATTTCAGGACCAGACGTCTAGAAATATAGTGGCGGTTGGACATGTTTACGGTAATCTCTATATCCTAGATGAATCATCCTTTGATACAATGTTGCTTCAGCATTTTAACTCTTCAACTGCATGCTTAGACATTATCCCATGTCGTTCAAATACCAGTGTTTTCTCTGTTACTGATTCCGCCTTTGTTTTGCCTGCATCAAAAAGCCAATTATGGCATTGTCGCCTTGGACATACATCATTCAAGGTGCTTAAATCTTTGGGATTTACTAACTCGATGAACCCCTTTAATCCCTGTGATATTTGCCATTTTTCGAAGCAACGACGTCTACCTTTTTATACTTCTACCATTCATACATCGTCTCCTTTCGAACTGTTACACATGGACATTTGGGGACCTTATCGTAGCCCAACTACAACCGGGGCTCGATATATCTTAACCTTAGTGGATGACTTTAGTCGATCCACTTGGACTTACCTAATGCATCATAAATCTCAGACTCCTGCCCTCCTTGAATCGTTTTATAACCAAGCTTTCACCCAGCATAATGCACTCGTAAAATCAATCCGCTCTGACAATGGTTCTAATTTTTATGCCACCAGAGCCAACATCTCTTTGCCTTTCGCGGTATATCTCATACCACCTCTTGTCCATATACTTCCCAACAAAACGGGGTGGTAGAACGCAAACATAAACACCTACTCGAAACCGCTAGAGCCCTCATGTTTCACTCTTCCATTCCACTAAAATTCTGGGGGGATTGCATTCTCA